>VBVR01000228.1:0-51985 GCA_011638315.1 Tetramorium parvispinum | reverse complement strand
TTTCAATATTACGCCAATATTGGCTATACATTAAATGCAGCTTCAATAATTATTAGATTGGCTAAATAAGACAAAGCGTCCACTTTACAATATTGGACCAATATTTAATGTTGTATTTATATGATTGGACCAATATTGCGCCAACGTTTTGTGCTACTAGGGTACGTTTGCTCCTGCGAAAGAGAATTCACCTGATTGCATTCGATGAAATATCAGCTTTAATAAAATGTCTATTAATATGCGACATCTGGAATTCAATGAATATGTAACAGCCTCATTAATTCATTTTAAGTTCACATTATAATCGCATATTATGTGTTGAAATAGAACTAAATTATTACATTATTAATAACGATCTAATTCACGTCGTCGCATGATATATTGCATCGTACGCGCCGTCAGAACTTGTACATTTTGGTCAGCCGGTACGCTTCGCGAGCAATCTCGTGGATAGGAGACCTATGATTTCCCCGGCGCTCACGTACGGGCAAGGTTAACCGGTCGATGAGCTCAGGAGTCAAGCTGGAAGCGATCGTCAGGTATCCACGTAGCGATTTGTTGTCACGCACGACGGCTTTCTATTCGTTCGCGGCAATGAAATCGCCACGCGTGGAAATCCGGTTTCCGTCCTTCCGTCATTATTACATCCGAGACTGTTTTTTGCATACTTGGACCTACTCGATGGGGCTCGATAGATAAGTGTGTCTATACCGGGTAGAGCGACCAAGCGAAAGGACACGCTTATGGCTCGGAGGATCGAGCAGGAAAGTTATTTTTCTCGGTAAAAGAATATCCCGGTAAATACACGGCTGTACTCAATCTCGAGATAAATATGTAAAATGCGAAAGTATAAATCAGCGGTTTTGCATAGAAATTCCACGCTGACCATACTCAAGTTGTCTACTTGATACGTTCGCCACATCAAAGTTGCAACAGCACGGTGTGCTTGCCTTCGGCGTCCGCCAATCCCACGAGAAAATCGCGATACCGTATGCTGCTAGCTTGTAATTAGTATTACGCGCCTCGCTGCCTAGACAAACAGTTTCTTAGGAGAGCCGTCCGCGTCGGATTCCCTTCTCGCGATCGGGGTTTCTCTCCGCCGCGCGGCTTTTAGCGTACTTTTCACGAAGACGTCTGGCGCATTAATGAATTTGCAGAATTCCACGGAGAGTGTGTTGCCGTAACGGTGTAGATCGGCACGCGGTAACGGTATCGAAATACTTCTTGACGCGTTTATTATCCATTAATACGTTTATGCGATTCGTACGATCGCGAATACGCCCACGAGTAATAGATATTCTATTAGCGAATGCGTACTAAGCCACGAGCGATGAATCTTGATTAACCGCCAATAGATTTATATTTATCGCCGACGACGGCGTTTCCGTGACGATAAATCGCGGCGGAGATTTTTCCGCGAAAATCAATCGTTACGCATAAACACGCGATCGAGCAGCGAGTGATTAATTTACGCGGATCAACAATGTTGATGTATGCTTTATTGTCGATGACTCCTTGCAGGAAACGTTTAGCTGTAGCTTTAAGCTTAAAATTTAACTCTTAACCGTTGATAAAAACAGAGATAGAGAGAAAAAGAAAGAGTCGAATTAGATTAATTAAAGCGTACGATAATTTTGGAAAGATTTTTCATGCCCGAAAGCCATAAATATAAAGGTATGACTATCAGAAACATTGTCGAAATTATCATTAATAATATCATAAATATACAATATTATTAATAAGATTCGAATAAAAAATTATTTATGCGAGGATACAAAATGTGTTTACATTTTCAAGTGCACTATTAATACGTTAATGATAGCGAAAATGCGCATGGAATAAGAATGAGAATATGTGAATAGCATTAACGTTAAATGCGGTTGACCGAAATGGTCGGTGTTTTGCGCACAAAAATTATATTTATCGTCGTAGATCGCATCGCAGTCGCGACAAACAAGTGTCATTGTGACGTCAATAAAGCTGACAAGTGCGTACGATTGCCGACGCTTCGTTTTTATCTATGCCGATTGTCGCGGCGTGCACGGCTTTTACGATGAAGGCGCAACGTCACAGCTCGACGCATTTTAACGATCCGTCGATTTGTGAGCCCACGGTTAATCACCGCTTCGTATCTGATTGATATCGGCTCACACTGACGACAAGTCTCGATATCGCGTGCGAAAAACCACTTGTCGCGTCGTTCATTTTTTTCAAATACGTATTTATAAAGTTTGTGACATTGTATCGTAATATTTTATTGCGGCAGTTTATTGAGAAAATCAATGGATTTGCAATCGATAGACGGATTAATTTTCTTAAATCATTTTTATTTCTAACATTTGGATTTTTTTTAGCATATCATACGTGTTTCTTCAATAAAATAATTTTACTTGTCGACATACCGTTTTAATAATAAAGATTCGAAATAGGTTTTGAGTAAAGAATGTAAAGGAGTAAAATTATATCCCATAGATTTTGGTAAAATTTCAATATTTTCTATGTCTTACCATGTTAAATAGAATACAACCTTGAATCTCTGAATACATATACACGAAAGATCTTCCCTAGACACAATTTACAACGACCTTTGTGCAGTTTTACGATGTGTTTGCTTGTTTTTGTCACTATGGCTGAGAGCCAGCGATCTCGCATTTTCTAATACGAGTCTTAGTCAGAGTCTTGCAGTCTCACGGATTGTCCGTCTCTACTGCGTAATTAGAATACCTACTACTGCGGCCGACATGCACGCAACAATTGTTTTTTTTTTTAATTGATAGAAGTTTATCACAAAATCTATTTAATATCACATGCGCATATGTAAATAAATCTAAATGTATAATTTACAGCGATAAATAACGAATAATAAGACGGTATGCGCCTTAATAAAACGCTAGAAAGATTCAGATAGTTATTACGAACAGCGAGTAATATAATTTAAACAAAGACTCGCGAAGAGAAAAGAGGTCCAGATTGGCACTCGCCACGACACTCAATCACAGGCTATCGAGATCTCTGGCCTTGCCGGCATAAATTTCGTCGGCGTGTATCGGTGATATCGTCGTTTATCATCGCCGTTAAAAACGCATGTGTTTCCGCCATCGCTGGAAAAACACATGATAAGAAGGCGAACGGCGCCGATTTGCGATTTTCATTCGCGCTTTCCCTCCTCTCTACGGCGCCGCAAAGTCGCTTCTCCTCCTAATTCGCCTACTTGCGTGCGATGCCGTTCGCGCGCACGCGATTGCGCTCGCACTCCGCGCCGTGTGTTTTTCCATGCACGCAATAGCGCGCGCGTGTGTGTGGAGACACTTTATTTCTCGCGCGCAAATGTGTTTACCTTCCAAAAATAGACGCTACAGCTGTCGTTCGATGTTTTGTAGCCCGGAACTTTTATTGCCCCGTCTCTCCGATGGGGAGAGACAAAGATACTTCACGGCTATAGGATAAAATTTTTCTCGAGCAATTAATTGAGAGCACACGGAAAAAAAAGATTAATTATAATTGGTTATAATAATTCAGTCTTGAAAAAAGTTATCAAGAACCTTGGTGAAAACATATCAAACATTTTGTTATCATTATTATATTTAATAATAATAACTGAGTATATTTTTAAAAAATTGCATTACTAAATGCATCTTTTAAGTTTATCTAGAATTTTTTTTCAGTGCAGAGAAAAAGAATATGTTAATAGCAATCACCTTAAATAAATTATGTGTAGGGTATACAATAAAAAAAGTTTTAACGATGGTATAGAAATTGTACAGAAATTATGTATCTTAAAATAATAAATGTTGGTCGTGTCGACTGATTAATTACGTATAAAATATTAAATTAATTTCCCTGTTCTGGAGTAAGATTCAAATATTAAATTAAACTAAAATAGAGAAGACGCGCTATGCGCACCCCATCGCGATTCCGTTAAATCGTTCCTGACATTTTTCGCCATAGCGCGGTACGATTGGGCTCGACAACGTGTTTTCCTTGCCACCGTGTCGTCGTTAATCACGTCACTCACCTGTATTATTTCCCAATGTTTCGCGCACCTTTTCTTAGAAGCCTAATCTCTCGGGGATTGATTCGCGACGCCGACACTTTTCTCTGTTTTGCGATGACACTCCGCTGACTAAATCTCAACAGACTTTCCTTGCCATCGTGACATGGCCAATTACATCATTCGGCTGTACCATTTCGCAACGTTACGCGCGTGTCGGAGGTCTTCCTTCCTCTTGCTGTTTGTTTGAGATAGATACGCAACTGTTCTATCTCGAATCGTTTTTACAATTTCAAATGCAACGGCAGCATGCTATTTAAAAATTTTATTAGAAAATATTGTTAATTAAAATTTTCCTGTGTATGTGGAGTGAATAGATCCAAAACTTTCCTATTTTTACTATAGCATATTTGAGAAAATCCGACGGAATATCCAAGTGATATCTCGTACTACTTCTACAAATAACGATGGCAAATATTGTCTTACTGCGTAATCGTATTTCAAGAAACAACAATAACAAGGAAATTGACGTAAGAACAAACGCAGACTATCAATCGATGCGAGAAAAACTAAATAATCCAATTACTGAAGTTGCTTGGAAATTAACATTCATTTGTAAAACATTTGTAATTAAAATTAAAATATCACTGTCACAATTACGCGCAGTGTCAAAGTCAAGTAGAATTTTGCAGCAATTAGTCGAGCAGATTCCTTGGAAACCGACATTTGTAGAAAAATATTGAAAATGTGATTATTGTGATCATACTGGGCTCTAATTACGCGAAACGGTCCAATTAACGGAAATTCTCGCGTGCGAGAGAAAGAGGCTCGGAATGCCGAATGGCAAGCTCGCGCCGATTACAAGCCTGGAATGGCTTTTATGCACACAAGTCTCGACGCATAAGCACGACATCGTACACCCGCAACGCAACTTTTATGTACACGCGAAGTCGCGTGTACGGTCGCGTGCTGGTATCGCCATTTCGTGTGGCGCTGCTAAAATATTCGTCCACCTATCAGCACCCGTCATCTAGGATAGCGGACTCCACATCCGACCATGCAAAACGTTCATTTTGCCACCTGAAGCGGGTTTCGACCTCGCCGAGGACGCTTATCTCAACCGGTAATCAGCACGGAATTAACGTTACAATGTTATCGTATGACGCAACAAACTAGACTTGTGATGTACATGCCCGAGATCAGGGGTTACGGTTAAACTTGCATACGAATATATCGGCAGTGTTTGTGGTGAATTGTTATATTACATTTGCGTGGCGCGAATGCCTTAATATTTCTTCATTTCCTTAAATCCTTTTTAACGGAGCGTAGCTGCGAGCTGACATAAGTTTGAAATACGACGGTATTTGCCGTGCTAGAACGTTTTATTTTCTTTTCAACACAAAACATAAGAGCTAAATGAAATGCTTTCGTATTACTTTCAGATTTTTCTTATCTTGCATTTTATATTATTTCAGCCCGCATCTCCTTCATTCGCTCCGTATTCCATGTGGGCCAAGGATAATCCGAAATGAGAATACTCGTTAAACTCATTTTGAAGAAAGTTTATAGGTTCAATTGGCAGTAAACGTCATCTCTTTTGTTATGATAATGTAATCGGAGCAAAGCTCAAAGGCATAATCGACAGCGGAAGAACTGCGGAGTACCCGTTATTGTAATTGTATGTGAGCGATCGTATTACGACAATAAAATTACATTAAGACGGTATGCACTGCGAGGACCTTGGAACTAAAACGACAATTATTATTTTTGTTTGTATCAACGGACGGGATATTTTCGGATATATACATCCACATGTTGAGATGTAAATGACTAACTGCTTCACAAATTTCATGATTTACATAATTGAAAAATTGATCCTACTTGAACGGCTCTAACGTATCTAGTTCGCAAATTACATTCGAGATATAGATAAGATTTAAATCTCACGCGTTTAATGGAATAATAAATATGTGGAATATTTTGATATGGAGGATGTTTTTCTCAGAACTTTTTTACATTGACGCATTTACATGCAGAGCACGCTAAAATTGAAGTTTTCCAACAATGACAACGCAAAAAATGTATTTACGCGATATATGTATATTCCTCGGCGATATTTTTGCGTCTCATTCATAATCAGAATCAGCATTACGTAAAGATCTTTTTTACGGAAAAGATGCTGAATGACAGTGACGAAAGTCAGAGCGTTCATGCAAAGTTCAGCTGATCTACGTTTGATAATGTCTTATTCATGTGTGATAACGGGGGGCATAGGTCAAATCGTACTTCGACGCCTCTGCAGTATCTAAATTGCGAGCGTTTCGTCATTCACTCGTTCGTCTTGTCTTCTTTGCGCCGTTCTTCGCCTCGTGATGCCGGTGCAATATTTTGCGCCGCTTTCTGCATAATTCAGTCGATGTGCGACGTATAAACGGGGTTAAAATATCGTCAGCATCCGGAGGACCGAAATCGTCGCGTCGCGTGAAATTTAGGAACGGCGCATAGACGGACAAAAATATTCTATTTAATTGTACGCGTGGAGATCGCGTGCTTTCCTAATTTTGCGATTTATAAATACATTGTGCAGCGACGAAGGATAGAAATTCGAGGTACGCCATGCGAAGACGAGGGGGAATTATTTTCGCCTTTCGCCGCATAAACGACTGCGCAGATTTATCGGTGGAACTGACGTTACCGTCGGTCTCTCTGGAGCCGCTTTGGACAGATGATGCGTCGAGTCGCGTCGCGACGACATTTGTACGCATTTTACTCGTCGGCAAGCTGACGGACGAGAGGCGACGACCGCGTCGTCACGGATTCCGCGCGCAGTCTTTTTTAAGCGAAGCTTGCACCGCTGCACATGTTTGGCAATCTATGAATCGGTCCTTGTTGCACAAACTTGCAGGACTAGCTGCTTCTTTAAAAAATTGGTTTTACATTTCATTAAAAAGAAATATACTAAAAAGTAAGACTATGTATATTATGATTTAAATATCACAGTAAAATCAAATGTATAATCATCAAATAAAGGCTGTTAATAAAATTAAAATTAAAACTGGGACATTTATATATATTTCATATTTAAAATTAATATTTATGAATATAATTACATTATTTTTAATTTATATTTTTTTATTCCAGGAGAAAAAAAATACTATGTTATTTTACTCTTTAAATAAATCAACAATGATCAAGAATCAATCACTGGTGCTGCTTATTTGCAAGTTTGAGTCCCGGTACTCGCGCCGTCTATCGGCTTCGCAGTAAAGAAGCACGTCGGCGCGCTCAAATAGCGTGACGAAATTCGCCGTGCCCAATTCCGCCCCGACGAAACGTGATGGTTGTTTTATACCCTCCGAAGATACGACCAGAGTTCAGACGTCGCGGCGGCATCCGGGCGCCGACGAGTCTGGACTTTTCAAGCGTATAACGGCCCCTGCCCTCTCCTATCCGCTTCCCCGGCGCCCATTTCGCTTTTCAGACGTAATCCCCAAGTTGATATAGACCGCACGCAAAGATCCGTAACTTTGGCACGGCGTTGCAGCTGTGACCAGTGTCCACGCGTGTCTCTTTTAAAAATGCACTTAAACTTCGATTGTCCATTTCAACACTGAAAATACGATTTTGTTGTATGAACTAAAGTTTTGTTGTACGTTCAAACAAGAGATTTAGTTAATTCAACCCAATTTTATTTTATTCAATAAAATAGGTACACAATAAGAGTCCCATTTTGTTAAAATTTAATTGAATCAACTAAATCTCTTGTTTGGATACGTTCAAACAAATCTTTAGTTCATACAACAAAATCGTATTTTCATTGTACCAATTCACTGCCAATGCAGATTAACTTTAATCTCGGTTTAACTTACTTTTCATCTTTTTCTTGGGACTAAAAGAAGACAGAAAGTAAGTTAAACTGAGATTAAAGTTAATCTGCATTGGTAGAAATAGACATAAAACTACAAAACACTTTAGAATAAGGTTTGATTAAGTCCGACCGAGCCCGAAAAAAGACATGAACAGATATAATATAAAAGGAGCAGTATTGTGCTGCAATGGCAGTTCCCGATCAACCGAGTTCCAAATACTATATCCGAGTGTTATGAGACTTAAGATTGTAAGAAAATTTGTGAAATAAAGTTCTATTTTATATTTAGAAGAATCACAATTCTTACACAGTGGCGGAGCGACGAAATTTCATTGGATCGGTTCTTAAATTACACGTAAGGTTATAACGACTACATTCGTTTGAATATAATTCACAGAGAATATTTTGAACAATTAACTGTCTTAAATGTCTTTTTCCGGATTAATAAAAATTTGTTAAAATAAAATTGTTACATTTAAAGTCAAACAAAAAAAATCGCATAAACCTAGTAATGTCTAATTTAATAATTATGTTACAATAAAATGTATGATTTCTATCGTATTTTTTCAAGATACAAAATGCTGTCGACAAGATAAAAAAAAAATTTGACGTCCGTTTTTTAAATTGCGTCACATAATCGTCTTCCAGATGAAATTATTCATGTCCAGTTGTCGCTGTTCTATAGACAATCTCATACAAAACGTGTCACGCTTCGGTTATGCTCAGCGAACTCTAATCTTTTCAGGTCGAATGCGCTTAAATCGCGAGTCATCGCGCACATCGACGCCATAGACACTCCACCAAAGCGACCTCGATGGCGTTTCTTCCCATCGCTAATGTTCGTAGAAACCGGAAGTTCTTCCGAGCCGCCTCTCTCGCACCGTGCGGCGCACTATCGTGCGCGACCGTAAAAAAGCACCTTCTCAATCGCCGCGAGAACCGCAGGGAGATAAGATCGGCCGGTACCCCGCTGCTCGAACACGTCCGTTACTTCCATAATCCCTCGCGACCTCATCGCCCTACATCACCTCACCTTGATAACGACGCGATATCGCACATGGTGCGATACTAGCTGTGCATGATAAATATAAACGCGCGTTGTTGCGCGCAATTTCTTATCGCGTGAGCTTGACTAGAGCGACGACAATGATCTAAATCTGGAGTACTTGGAAATTAAAAGGACAAGCATAGGCAAGAAGAGAGAGTCGCGACCTGATATACACAAAACGCGGATACACCTACGACTTTCACACGTTTAATCCGAGCCTTAATCTCTCAGGTCAAATTGCAGACCTGGCCTACCGCCCATTCGCACCGGATGCACTGAGAGGTCATTCGCATTTACAAGAGGAAACGGCGCCTCTCTTTCCTGTTTTTTCTTATCGGACATTTCGTAAAATAAATTGCATTCATGATTCGGTCGTCTTGATTATATTTTAAACGAAATGCCATTGTGTGCAGCGGCACTTTCTAGACGTAATGTCGAGCGCGAATGTTATTTATATGCCGACTGATTCAGGAAAATACGGCGCGTCACTTCATGCGGCGATCAGATACCTGAGACAATCTGAGAAATTTTATTTATTCGCTTACATGTATTTTTATTAGCCTTTCAACAATGTTTGTCATGAATTCTTGATGTAGACGGAATAAACACGTTTCAAATGGCAAGAAATTGTTGATGGTGAAGGAATACATAATCGATTGGAAAGGTCTCGCGAAGTTTATACGTATATATCTGACGCGAGAGACTACTTTGTGTGTCTCTCGTTAAGCTGTTTTTAATTGGTCTGGCTTATTTTTTATCGTAAAATTGATCAAAGATACGGATGAATTTATAAACGAGGAATACATTGATTATATTCAAATAACATCATGATTACAGTTGCAGAAATATTACAAAAAATAATAGTGAAGAAGAAAAAGAGAAAGAGATTGAGAGAGAGAGAGAGAACAAGTGTTTTAATTACGTCATTGAGTATTTTCCATTAGTTTTTTCCAACCTAGCTGTCTATCAATCTAGTTATCTATCAATCTAGCATTATTAACTTGGTATAATGCGATCAGTTTTACACAAATCATTTTATTACTTCACGGACCGGTCGGTTGTAACTAAATTAATCCATTTATAAGGAGCAATCTCAATACAGCGCAACCATGTTTGTTGTCATGAGTGGCAAATCTGGAAGGAAAATAGTTAAGACCGAATTAAATAATTACTCGTTCTAGGGATATATTTCTTACGAGTAATTTTCTCCGAATTATAATGTGTCTGATCGTTACCGCGCCCTGCCGACTCCATTCTTTGCACGACCTCTTGCTCTTGAGCCGGTCCTTGTTCGTTATATTTACCAATTATACCAAATAATAATAAATAAATTGTGTCCGGGCGTTCTTAATGTTATGTGAAAAGATTATCGGTATCTTTCGAAAGCTCGAGAATCGCGCATACTAGAATATAATGTAATATTCTTTCAGTTACAGGATGAGAAGGTCACGATGCTGAGACCCGGATCCGTACTGGGCCTGCTGGCCCTCGTGGCCGTGCTGAAGATCGCGGACTCGAATCGCTGTCTGACAATGCTGGAAGGTAAATCGCCGGTCATTATCGTCGGTCCGATCGTTGCAGCTCAATTACGGCGCATTTGTCAGCTCCGAAGACGCGGTATCATTGCCGCGCCATCGGAGCGCCATCGGAGAAACGGCGCCACACGGAATAACCCGCTAATTGCCGCCGATGGTTAGGCGCGGCTTAAACATTAATTGAATCGCTCTCACGATTCATCCGCGCATCATCACTCAGTCGATGAGTAATTAGGTATATCGAGCCTTGCGGGGTATAATTAGGAGCTGAATACATTCCGTATGCGTGAATGCCGCGTAGTTTACTCACTTATTATCGAGCGCTTAAACATAGTCATCCCGCAGATTGGCAACGGCCGGAAACGTTCTTGTCCCGGCTATACATGTTGTCTCACAAGATGTTTGCACTGTACGGTACGGACGCTAGTGCGACCTTGTGTCTCCTACATATGTATGTATTTCTACATACGCATTTCTCTACAATTGCG
Source organism: Tetramorium parvispinum (assembly GCA_011638315.1). Lineage (NCBI taxonomy): Eukaryota > Metazoa > Arthropoda > Insecta > Hymenoptera > Formicidae > Tetramorium > Tetramorium parvispinum. The sequence continues at coordinate 41,055 of VBVR01000228.1, read as the reverse complement.
TTTCTACATATGCAGCGATTTTCATCTCGCTCGTTTCCTTGTTATGCTGTTATGTATAATATCGTAGAATTTATATCACGTCGGATATACCCGATCGAATCGCACAAAATCACCTTTTTTTTCGGAGCTATTGATTCCTCGCGATTATTTTAATTCAATATAATTTTTAACTTACAATTTTCCACAGAGGTCAATCCGAAGAGAGTGATCCATCACGAGAGTCATTTCTTAAACATTCAGTTCGAGGTGTCGAGAAGAGTGACACAGAGGTTGGCGTCGGAGATTATGAAGATTTTTCTGACCGAAGTATTAGGCTACACTGGAATCACCATTGTCGAGAAGGATGACAATTTCAATGCGTCCGAAGTCTTCGAGAGGCTATCCGAAAGGCCAGCGTATCATAAAGCCGATCATAAAATGTAAGGCACTGCACTGAGAAAAAAAATCGTTTGTATGAAATAAATTTGTATAGTTGTTTAACCCAATGGTTGAAATTGTTGATTCAACAATTTTAATTCTTTTTTAGTTAGTTTTTTAATTGCACTAAAAAAAGTATAGTTCATTCACGAAATACTTTATGTCATTGTAATCATGTTTAGTTGAACGTATCGGACTAAATATTTTAGTTAGATGAAATACATATTTTGCGTTTTTTAACAAATTTTTTTTCTCAGTGTGTGCAATAAGATACTTAAATCTGCAGGGAACTTTTTGAATATCTCGCGATCTTCCTTTTTCAATTCTTGAATTGTAACAAATAATATATTGCAACAAATCTTTGATTTTGAAGAAGATAGGGAAGTATCAGTTTTCAAATTCAATGTCTTCTTTTTCTTGCACTAAATGACCACAATTATATATATAAGTATGTTACAAAAACTATCGATGATATTGCAATATATTTAATATCTCTTTTTTTTTAAATACCGTCAAAAGTTGAATCATTGTAACTAACAAACATATTACTTTCAAACTTCGTCGGAGAAATGTACGTGGGTTTAAACCGAGTGATTAACATTCCCGTCTCAATCACAGATTTCCAGAAACGATGGTGAACATGGAAGTGTGGATTCCGCCACAGCAGGACACGTCGCCGCTGCTGAGCAAATACGACGTGAAGGAATGCGGCTCGATAGCACCACCGGGTCACTTTGGCTGGTTCGTTCCGGAAGCATTAGCCAGACCCGATGATAGTTGGTTGGTATTTTCCAAACTGGAGACTGCCAGCAGGTTCGCCATTGACGAGGCATATCTGCCGATTGTTAAAAAGTCCATGAAAAATCCAGATACGGGGGGATATTACTGCCGCGAGGCCTTTTGCCAGCATGGGATGTACATCCCAGAACAATGTCATGGCCAAGGCCAGCAAAGGCCGCCGAATTGCGCGCTGTTGCTAGCCGAGTACTCTGATGTAACTCGTTTCGTAAAAGAACACATCGATGAGATGAAGCTCTACGTCAAGGTCGCGTGGGTGGGTTCGAATCTCAAGTATCTGATTAAGAATTTGACCAGAGAGTATATGCAACTCGCACAGAACTCGTCGGCTTCCGTCGAGAACAGGTATTGATTTGAAGAGTATATGATTTTTTTTCGAAACATGGATTGATATAAATACTAAAAATGAAGCATTATAAAGTTTTATAACAAAGTTTCTTCCACAGATCGCTGGTGATCCTACATTATACGCCCAGCAGCGTGATCCCGAATGACAGGGAATTTGCAACGATTGACTTTCCACGTTGTGGAACGAAAAAAGATTCGATCGGCTGCGTATACGAGTCGAACAGACTGACAAAGCTCGTGTGGAGTAGATTGGAAGCGATCGCGAAGATCGCCTTCCAGGCAATAAATCGCGCCAAGTTTAATCGAGACATGTATGAGGATTTAATCACACGTCGTATACGAATGTCTGCGAATATCTCAGATGAACAAATCGCCTGCGATTGGTTGAAGGATAATCTTAACTATACCCTAACGGAATGGAAGCCTAACAACGATGACAAGAATATCCTCTTCGTGGGTGGCATATTTCCTATGAGCGGAAACTCCTACATGGCCAAATCAATTGTGATCGCTGCTAAGATGGCGAAAGAAGTCATCAACATTAACAATACGCTGCTGAGAGATTATAACTTGACTCTGTTGGCCAGCGATGGCCAGTGCAAGTCGGACATGGTGATGAAGTCCTTTATCGATTATATTGTACATAATTATTATCAAAAGCTAGTTGGCGTGTTGGGACCGGCTTGCTCGGAAACTGTAGAGCCATTGGTCGGTGTGTCGAAACATTATAGAACAGTGATCATCAGCTACAGCGCCGAGGGATCTAGCTTCGATGATCGCACCAAATATCCATATTTCTTCAGGACCATTGGCGAGAACAAGCAGTACAAGCATGTCTATGTGCAGCTTTTGCAGAGGCTAGGTTGGCGTCGAGTGGCTTCACTGACAGAAGATGGACAAAAGTACACCGAATACATATCGTATATGCAGGATATGCTCAGGGACAACAGCATTGACTTCGTAGCGAACGTCAAGTTTCCGAGAGAGCGAGAACCTGATATGATGACGAAAGTAGGTTTAATTTCGATTTGTGAGAATTAATCATTTTTACATAAAAGATAATGGAAACAGAAAAACCTATCAATTTAAATATTAAAAAATTATGATATTTAAGCGAGTAGTTGTGAGACTTTAGTATTTTTCATATAATATTTATGCACAGAAATAAATAAAGGTCCAAACTGTAATAAATAATTTTATGACATTCATTTTCAGTATTTGCAAAGTTTGAAAGAAAAACGGGCAAAAATTATTATCGCAGACGTGTATGGCGAGGTAGCTCGTCAAGTCATGTGCGAGGCATATAAACTGGAAATGACAGCTGTCCAGGTATAATAATTATAAATTATATTATTTTACTGGAATTTTCGAATATAAATTGTAAAAGCATAAAATTAAAGATAAATTCAACAATTTTATCGTTTTAATTGATTTGTATTTTAAAGGGTTACGTCTGGTTCCTTCCACTTTGGCTCCGGCCGCAATGGTACGATACTGATTACTATAATCAAAAAGACGAGCAGGTACCTTGCACCACGAGCGAAATGATGAAGGCCATAAACGGACATCTTGGTCTGTCGCACGCGTATTTCGCTCGGGACGACGATATAATGCAGGAGGGAATCACTGTACGCGAGTGGCGTGAACGTTATGAGAACAGATGCCAAGCGCAGAATCAGCAACCCTCTAACTACGCCGGTTACGCCTACGACGCCATGTGGACTTACGCTTATGCCATAGATCGACTTATCCGTGAGAACCAGAGTTATGTCTTCGACCTTCATAGCGACCATACGGTCAATCGTCTCACGCATATTATCAGCGAAACCGATTTTTATGGGGTTAGTGAGGCAAACTTATTAGCTTATTAAACGATATAAAAAATATATGACCTACCATAATTAATGATTTTTCTTTTCAAATTTTCATTAAAAATAATTCTATATCGTACATCGAAGAATTTTTTTTAATTTAATTATCTTTCTATCAATATATGTATATATGATTGTGATAGCCAAATATTTCTATTTTTTTAGGTATCTGGAAGAATAAAGTTCCTAGGTGGGCCATCAAGATACTCTGTTATCAATATTGTTCAGTTCATCGATAATGAAACGCATGTTGTTGGTAACTTTTATCCAAATATCTCGGAAGCCAAGCACGAAGTAACAGGTGGCGTTTTGGACTTGAATATTTCGGATTTCGTTTGGTTATCGGAGACGATGCCTGACGACGGTTCGGAGCCTCCATCGAGATGTGTCTTAGGAGGATTGGCGGAACTGCTAGACGTTTCTTGCGAAGTAGCGATTGTAATCGCTAATATTATAGGCTTTGGCCTTCTCGGAGCAGTTTTGATCGTCAGTTTTGTTTTCATTAAACGAAAGTACGTTTATTATAATCTTACTACACTATATTATATTGTAATAAACATATTACATAGAAGAAAATTTCTTCAAAGCATTGTTCTAAAATAATTTTTTCAATTGTATCTACTTTTTTGTTATTCGTTTAGTTACGACAAGAAAATGCAGATCCACGAAAAGTATATAAAGTCCCTGGGTATCTTGTCACTGGGTGTCATGGATACTTCTAGTTTAGACATATGGGAAATTCCTCGAGACAGAGTAGTGATCAATCGAAAACTCGGAGAGGGAGCCTTCGGTACCGTTTACGGCGGCGAAGCTTTCTTCCCTGAGAAGGGTTGGCTAGCTGTCGCCGTGAAGACTTTGAAAGTCGGTAGCTCGACTGACGAAAAACTCGATTTTCTTAGCGAAGTCGAGGTCATGAAGAAATTCGAGCATTCAAATATAATCAAGTTATTAGGTATATGCATAAAGTGCGAACCTGTGTTGACCGTGATGGAATTCATGCTTTACGGCGACTTGAAAACTTATCTGTTGGCCAGAAGACATCTGGTCAACGATCGAAGCTACGAAGATTCCGACGAGATCTCAAATAAAAAATTGACCGCCATGGCATTAGACGTCGCCAGAGCGCTCAGCTATTTAGCACAATTAAAATACGTTCACAGGTAATTCAAACAAATTTAACTGTTGTCTATGATATCACAAGTGATATCACAATTACTTTGTGTTCTAAATACCTTTTTTCTTTTTTTTTTCGTTAGGGATGTCGCTTCGCGTAATTGTCTGGTGAACGCCCAGCGAGTGGTGAAACTCGGAGACTTCGGTATGACAAGGCCAATGTACGAAAACGATTATTATAAATTCAATCGGAAAGGTGAGAGGATGCAAATCTTATTTTTATCTTTAGCAATATGATTTTATATCGTAAAATTTGACTCAGGCATGCTACCGGTAAGATGGATGTCTCCGGAATCGCTGGCACTAGGCATTTTCACGCCAGCGTCTGACGTCTGGTCGTATGGCATACTGCTCTACGAGATCGTTACATTCGGTAGCTTTCCTTTCCAAGGGATGAGCAATAATGAAGTACTCACGCACGTGAAGGCTGGCAATTGTCTCACCGCACCGAAAAAAATAAAACCGCAGCTGTAAGTAGTCACCTCGAGGGGTTTGATGAGTTTATCATGCGATCTCGTTTATCACGGCTTATATTTCACGTTATATTTACAGCGAGAATTTAATGTATTCTTGTTGGAACATGGACCACACGAAAAGGCCATCGGCACCGGAGATTGTTGATTTCCTAGCAATGAATCCTCGCATTATCGCGCCTTGTCTGGATGTGCCCTTGTCGAGCGTGCAATTAGAGCACACCGCACAGCTCGATATACAGCTATCGGAAAGCAATCGGAAATTTTCCCTTATGTGGCCATCGCAGCGTTCCTCCTTGCCAACACAAGAACAGAAGTCGTTTCCGAACTCGCCGACATCGTTTCTGCTAGACTTGAACGGGCAGGACGATGATCAGACTTTGGATTCCCTCATCAGCCAGTCTTGTGAGCAGGACAGTTCTAGTCCTTTACTACTGGATTCCACGAGAGCTTCGGTCTTGAAAGAAGTGTGGCTTCATGGGAATTCGAATGTCAAAGACAACGAGCCTCACAAGTATGTCAATCTTCAACCGAGTATGTTGAAATTGTCTTGCGAACCCGGCAGAAACGGTAGCGCAGGAAATATCCAAATGGAAGAAAGAACATCCATATTGCCCGAGAAGAAAAGCACCGATGACGTGTCAGTGCTCTGACGTAAGTAGACAATTTTATGAAAAAATTGGGAACTAGTCAGATACCTCAAAGTCCTTTCGATTAAAGAGAAATGACTGTACAAGATCAGAATCCACGAAGATGATGATCATTCCGAATTGAAGCAAGGAAATTAATACATGAACGACTTCAAGATATTCGCTTTCGTCGAATGTAACCAAGATCATACTAAAGGATTCTTTAGATCGAGAGAGAATTGACTCTTGCTGATGTAGCATTTTAATTAACTAGCCAGATATTCCTCTGAATTCTTTAAATAGTGGAGAAAAACTAAGTCGATCTAACTGATCGCAATCTAACTCCACAATGAAAATGTTCTCCTTCTAAGAGAATTCCTACTGCGTTTTGGATATAAAGCGTCCTAAAATGTATATACTAGTGGCGAAATTCGGTCTCGAATGAATAAAACAATTCGACGATGAAGACTAAGTAAAATATCTGTCAAAAGAATGATCGAATGTAAATTATTTAATAATCATAACAATAAGATCTTGCTAATAACACGCATCTTTTTGCAGATATAAATGCAAATAGTAAATGTGTGCATAAACTATAATGTAACATAATGTATCTTTGGCAGCTCAAAACAGAAATATTCAAATGAAAATATAAATTTAAGAAATGATGTGTGTATCAACGAAAAAAAAAGTATCCGTAATCGATCCAAATATCGTAGCGTTGGTACAAAGAGTATATATATTACTCGAGATAACTATCGCGCGATGGCGAAATTAATTTACTGGATCCATTTTTGAGACTGACTTCCATTGCGAAATTAAGTCGCATCATCTGACGTCGCACGGATGACCGACATTATTCGTCATCGCGCACAAGTAACTAAGTATGAGTACAAAAGAAATGAGCTGTTTCCTGTAAATGCGAATTTCGCGACGAAAGCGGAAGAGACGATCGACGTCGGTGCATCCTTCATCCAGCAGTTCTGTCATCTTCTGCTCAATGCATCTTTAAGACTGACTCGAGATGGAAGGGACGCATCGTATATTATCGTTCGTATATATTATCGTTCTTTATCCTTTTTTCCTTTTTTGTCGAATCATGTTCCGAGAGAAAGCTACCGCATTTGAAAAAAGTCCGGTGTTTTGTGAATGGCGACTTCTTCGCGTAACCATGACATTTTTTTTTAAATTGTTTCACGTAATAAGTCCGGTAATTGTTTTCTCCTTGACACTTTCACTATTCAATCATTTTTTACGGTATAAACTCAAAATTTAAAAAAATTTTGTTTTCAAACAAAATTTAAAAAATCTTTAGTAAAGATTTTATTTTTATGAAAATAGAATAAATCGATATGTTAGATTGTATTTATTGCTGCATTTTATTTTCAGATTTTTATCTTAAAAATTGTTTAATTAAAAAAAAAGAATTATATTACTATGGTTAAGGAAAAACATATTAATGATATACGGGATAGTGAAAGAGTTAAAATTTCTTTGCAAATGTGTACGACTATGCATCTGTCAATCATGCGTCGCCATCGCATTTACACTTACATCACAATTTAATCAATATCGTAAGACTAATCATCGACTGGCTGCATACTCGATCACAGATGCGATTATTTATTGATATATGAGTGGATTTCTTGCGAAAGATTTTTATACGGAATAAGTTTATCGTTAAGGGTCCACTTAACAGCATTCTTGTATAAAGTAGTTTGGCAGATGACAGATAGCACATCCTATTTTGTGTAAATAAACTCACATAATAATAAATATATTTGGCCCTTTCCGGTTTATCAATTAACAGTTCTTTTAGAACAGTTACTTATGTTCCTGCATTCTTCTCTTGTAAATAAACGCTCCGAAAGACGTATGCAAAAAATATATATGTTTCTTATTTTCAAAGTGATAAAAAATTTGTCGAAACTCTCCATTCACATATCGCTTTCTAAATAAGTGATTTATATGTAAAGCAAGCGTGCCATTCATTAGGCAACAAGTGCAAAAAAATTATGTAAATACTTATTATATTTGAATATAAGTACAGAGAGCTGGAAAGGGTTAACTTTCAGCATCCGCTGTTCAATTTAATGACTGAATAGCTGTACAACTAAGAGCGTTCACCAGAAACGCAAATAGAGTGTCAAAGACTCCGATAGAAAAGTATTTTTAATTCTCGATTCCAGTTCGTAATTGTTCGCGCATATTCGGCCGCATTGCGAAAAATGTGTGTTTTCAATATATTGCTATATTGTACATAGTAATTATATGGTCTTCGCGTGCATTATAAAGCAGTATACATGATATTCATTTCGACATCACTATCCAACAATTTTATAAAGACTTACTCCATTATATAATTTTTTAATACGTATGATTTGTAAAAGCTCAAAAAGATAGACAAATGTCACTCTACAGAAATAAAAGTGTGTATATATATATATATATTGTATAGTATATACACATATATAAATAATGCAGGATGAGTTAAAAACAATTATTTATTTTAAACTATTTTGTTATTTAAATTTTTTATACTATGGATAATGGCTTTTTCTAATGTACAAAGAATCGTTCGTGTTTATAGCAACATTTATATGTACAATTACACGTGTAAATATTATTTTTTAAAAATATACATAAATATTATTACGCCAACATTGCGCACATATACATCACAATGATCAGAAAATTAATTCTTGTCATTGCGTAGAGATATGTTTTTTACTACTCGTTTGATCGAGGAACAATATTCGCGAATGCGTTGGCGTATCCCTTCGGTAGATGTAGACTACAGGCTCATAAAAAAAAGCCTTTATGTTTGTGCCGCGACACGTTGCTATGTCCTTCCTCTAATAATTAACTTTATAAAAATAATCTTGGCGATTTTGCCAGATGTATGCGATTATTCTTAGAGCACGTATAAGATCCTTGAATTTACTCGCTACGAATTATACCAATGTTATTTATTGTCGAATTATATTATAATTTAGTTCGCGGCGAATATTCGCAGCGTACGTTCCTTCAACGCATATTTATATACTGAGCTTTCTGGAATTAAATAATATTAAAATCTCTGAATTTTTTTATTGCTCACATGACCATTCTGTTTTATACGCATATTTAAAATGATTTAAATTTATCTCACTCAAATATTTATATTGTAATGTTATAAAACTATATTATAATGTGATATATATATATATATAAACACGTTATAATATAATTTTATAACATATATATCTAATCACATACTCTCAACGTTATTTTTATTTCATGAATGTAAAACTACATATGTATCCCATTTTCGTGCATTGTATATTTTTCAAATTCTTTGTGTAATAATTGTTGTATCGTAATTATTTGTCATTAGTTATTAGAATCTTTTATAATTTTGATTAAGATTTTATAAAAAGAAATATATGGATACTAAAATACTATGTTCTAAACAATAAAGTATTTACACTTTACAAGCAAGGCCATAGTCGTTGTTTGCTCCTTTTATGTAGCAACACATTCATCTTCTACAATATAGGGATAACGTCATTCAGGCTTCATTCCGATTTAAAGTATAGTATACCGATAGCAAAAGATTTAATTATAATAATGTAACAGCAAAGCTACTTTTTGATAAATTATGCATTTAATAAAACTATACACAAAAAAAATTCAAAACAATAATGTGCCAATTCATTGTTTCGTATTAAAATATTTAAAGCATCATCAGTAGTTACGATGATTTCAACAGTCAATTTAAAACCAGTTTCTGTTTCTTCCGACAGCTTGCGCCACCATGAACTTATTCTTGTACATACTGAATTCATAATGCACATGGGATGCAGTTTGAATAATTACAATAAAATAATGTTAAAACAGTTGCAAAATAGATTAACTCTTAAATCTGCTTAATAGTTAATTAATTTTAACTTCAAAGAAATTTAAATATTAAAAATAAATTTGCAACGTAGTTTTTAAATACCAATTAAATGTTAATGTGTACTGTAATATTTCAATAATTATGCAATAATTAATAATGATATTACATTGCTGGATATGCTTGCATCTCAGGAAATCTATGATTCGTAATTCGCGAGATATATGTACGTGCCAGGCATTTCAGCCTCGCGCGCCATAATATCTCCATTGTCGGCTGTTTATTTACCGGCAGCCTAAAAGAAAGAAGACTGATACTCGAGAAAGCTCTCCTCGGTGTACGCTGTAAGTCTTCCCGGGCGACGTTTCCGACGCGTATATGCGGGTATTCACGACCGAATACCACAGATATTCGCGATAATAACGGCAACTCGGTATCTTCACCGCGCAGCTACTCGCACGCGTAAAGAACGTACTGAAAGAAACGCGTGGTGCTCGTTTCCGTTTCGAGCGAATGTCTGTAAAGTCCTACCCTTGGCCGAATGTAGAGTCCTGTAGGGGCACAGCGATAGATGTCTCTTAATAACTGAAATAATCGCGCTAGTAAAGATATTTTTGAAGGCGACTGAAGTAACGACACGTTCTCCTGATCACGAAGAACAGAACTTTTTATTCGCTTACTAATTGCGTCTCGGTGATTCTCGCACGCGTGTTTTCCGCAAGGCGTACCAAAGAGTGTGCCGCAAATTTACTATTCTGGAACCAGAATTCCGTAGAATATTCTAATCGATATTTGAATCGATTGATTTCCCATCGATCCCAAGCTACAGTAGCGCAGGCGACAGGTATCGTCATTAAACGAATGCTAGCGCCTTAGACCCATGGCACGTAGAAATACTAAGGGCCTAAACAGAATGGTTGACTTATCATTTCAAGATATATTTTATGATTTAAGTCTTTGTTTTAAAGTCTTTGTTTTAACGCATAATACTGTCTTATGTCTAAAGTCTTAGCGTTGCGCTATCTGTTTTCGCAAGACTTTAGACATAAGACAGTATTGTGCGTTATTTTAAGACAAAGGCTTAAATCATAAAACATGTCTTGAAATGATAAGCCGGTCATTCTATTTAGGCACTTAAGCAGTAAAACCTAACACTTAAGCCAATCATGAACGAACAATAAGGCAGCCACTGCCTTACTGCTCGTCCACGATTGATCAATTCACTTAAGTCTCAAGTTTTTCTATGTCCCATTGGCCTCACGTACTCTTCACTATAAACGTACATACATGTATACCGTCCAAATGATCAAAAGTCGTTCAGCCGGCCTATTGTTTACGCGTACATCGTGAACTAGCTTCTCTAGCTTCTCTAGAGATGAAGATAACATCGTATACTCCGGCAAACGGAGGCCACGGGGGGTCCGCCCGCTCTCTCGCAACAAGTCGCGTGTTCCTACCTGTTACGACTGTTCTCAGGAGCCCGGTCATTATAATGTTAAACGATTCGGCAGAGGCCCGTGTTAACGCGCCGACGGTTGCATCAACGGATTCCTGCTCTCTCGATATGGAGCACGCTTATTACCACATAACTCTGAAACAGTGAGTTGCTACAACGCGCTACGATATTACTATCGTAATCGCATCTTTCAGATAAATGACACTATGTATTTCAATAATTCTTTACGTCATTCTTTAAGATTTTAAACTTTACGAGATTAAAATTGCATTGCAAGTATATAGAGCAGACTGTATTTAATTTAATTTAATGGATAGGCGAGAATTTTTAATCAAGAATGATATATGTAGATGTAAAACAGTCTTTTTTTTATTATGAGGATATTTTCGATGTCCTTGGCGATCGTGAAAAGATAATCTGTCCCACGAACTGGTTTCTACAGAGACACGCAACATACTGCTTACAGAATTATTTGGTAGCAGATGTAAAAATTAGATAAGATAAGAATTAAATAATGGTCAAGAGAGCGCCAGAGCGAAACCTCGTAATGAAGCAAGAAATTCCAGGACATTTTCATATGTTTGTCCTCATTTAGCATCTGTATATGTGTAAGAGTCTGTTCATCGATAATTTAATCTAAACAAGCAATATTTTATATTGCTTGATTAAATTAAATTAAATATAATTAATTTTATTTTTATTTCAGATATTAATATATCCTCAGTGACAATATTTCATTCATTCTGTACGCTGTTTTTTATTTATCACGATAGAACGTGATTAATTATAATGCTCAGTCAAAACAAAAATTTTCTTAATTTGTATATGTCGTAATGTAGGAGCAGCATCAACCCGAGTATCTACCACCAGAAAGTAAAATGTGCGGAATTGCTTTATTATGTTCGCTGCTACGAGTAACAAAGGTTATTAATTCTTCGCGACGTACACGTGACGTAACTTGATCGCAACGTGTTGTCGTCTAGTGTCTAATAGCTATTAACATGGTATTACAGTGCGAGATTGTTGTGCCCCGATCAAACGTCATTCCCGACTGGCGATAATCTCTTCATTCGATGACATTTCGTTGTCAGCAAGCCTTCGGACTTTGCTTTCCGATTGACTTATTAACCAATCTGAATTAAAAATGAAGCTAATTTCTAGTAAATTATAATATGGACGTCATATTCTTAATAAAATGCTACATCGGGACAAATTGTTTATAAAAAATACTTTGTGTAACCAATTCTTTCTCAATAACAGTTAGATCTGTGAAGTTGACACTTTGAAATTTTTACAAAATTGATATGGCATTTGATTTCAACATTGTTCGTAAATAATCGTGTTTTATCTTGCAAAAAAATTAAAAATGGATATCTATTGATTTTTTCTTAGCTTAATGTATAAATATCTCTTTATGTATCATTATTATACAATTAGCATATAAACATAAATGTGATAATGGGAAACCGGTTGAAAGATATCAATACATGTGCTTACAGTTTAACATGTGCTTATAGTTTAATCAATGATGGAGCATTGATCTCTTCTTTTCTTCCTGTCGAAAGAGAAAATCGACGCACCGACGTATACGTATGTTAACGTGGTTCATTCTTACATAAGAACGTGCGGGCGTACGTGGTTATCTGATTATTCTCTGCAGAGAGCTGACCAGAAGTCATTTCTCGAGAGTTATGTGACTGTCATTACGATGAAATTTTACGAGGAGGAGGGAGGAAGAGAGAAGATATAACAAAAGAAATTGAGATTGCGTAGGAGATGTCCGCTACTAGTCTTCACACTTTATTTTCCATCCCCACTCAAAATGGAATAAATCTCTCCGTTTCTATGCCCTATTCTACTCCTTGTGTTAAATAAATTAGAAACGAATCGCCAATTAATCTAACACGGCGGCTGTGTGCGACCACTCCCTGTATCGGAGCTGATTTTCACCGGTGTCGGAGCGCTCTTTAGCCGGCCATAAATCAAATCGAAAGCCACCGAAGTCTGCTTTCTTCTTGGAGTGCTCGCTCGCTCGCTCGCTCGCTCGCGGGCAACGTGCTTGATCGAAACCAACGAGGAGATCAGTAACATCATTATTATCGGCGCCAATATCGCGATCGAGCGCGATTTCCTAGCTTAATTGACACTGCGAACTCTAACGGGGCTACTCGGAGAACCCGTGCGAAACGTATGAGAAACGAAAGTGCGCACGTTACGCAAGACACGAAATTAATAATGAACACTTGCAGCGGATTTCTCGAAGGTGTCTGGATAACTGAAAGTAAGGAAAGCGAAGGGAAAAAAATCTTTTCACAGCCGCGCGATCGCTGGACCATAACGCGATGCAGTTACAGGATGCTTGATGCATTTACGATGTACCACGCGGTCCCGTCGGTCCAGATTCGATTCAGATCGGCGCCAGTATTATTCACACAACGTTCCGAGCGCAAATTCACGGACGGGGAACCAGTTTGCCGATCGTTCCCTTCGCTGGTGCGCATTAATGTTATTATCGTGATCGTTGGGATGCGAGCGATCGTGAACTTCACACCTTCCTCGATTTTTTATGCGATTCTTATGGCTTTCCGCGGTTTAGCGCGCGCGTAAAGTCGCGGAGGAATCGTTGAATCGTGTACAAGTGGGAGTGTACGGTGTTTGCATAGCAGGTTGTTCCGTGTTGGAACAACCGAAGGCGGGTTTTATGACATTTAAATGGGAGGGTGTTCTACCGATTCGTGAGATTTTATACAGGTGTAAAGAATGATTGACGAGTGCAGTGGAAACTAAAAATTCCGAATCGGCAACACGAAGTGCACACGATAATAGCGGGTGAATGGGATCGAAGAGTAAATCGGACTATCAGAAAATTATTTAAGAAGAGAAATTGTTCGTAGATTGAACGCGTAAATTTCCAGCAGAAGAAAGAAGATCTTTCTTTCCGTCTAGATTTCTTCCGTAACATCCATTATGCTCTTACGTTGAAGTGTCGCGATCATTTACCTAATCAGAAGGCAGCCACGTTCACACACGTGGATACAATGCATCGTTTCGCCACTGAGATACACCGTATCTAATGCGAGACGCCTAAAAGTCTTTGCCATTTCCTCGAAGGAGTGCACCGCGCACGTTTCTTATATCATCTCGGACACTAACGAAGATATAGGATGTCGCCTGGCGGATAGATAATCGCATCGCGCCGGGTCTAAAGTGTCGCTTGTCTGGATACTGGCCGGGATATTACGTTACATTAATTAATGCGCGATATCGTGACCACTGTTAAACGGCACTGTCGCGACGAGATCCGAAAGCAACGAACAAAATTACATATATTATTTCTTTGTTACAGATCAAGTACTGGGGAAATTGACGATTATTTTTACATTAAATTCAAATATATTCTTAAGTTTTTTTTATTTCGATAGAGAAATAATTCCATCGACCGATAATTCATTAGTATATACATATTTAGATTTTATTTGTTCTCTAATATTACTTTTTTTTATTAATAATTTCCATATACGTTCCATATATATATATATAAAGCTATCTGAGCTAAATTATCATAACGTAATGAATAAAATATAAAAATTAATAAATATAAAAATTGTTAATTTTTTGCGATTTTTTTCTTCTAAAATTAATTGTTTTGCTTCTTTTTAAAAAGTTACTTTATTGAACTATCGAGCTTCTCATAACTTTTTAAAAACTAAAACAAAAACTTAGTTTTAGCAGCAAAAAATAGCAAATAATTTTCATGTTTTATTGGTTACTTTCAAAATACGAAGTGAGCCAAGCGAAAAAAACCAGCCAGCATCGCGAAAAAGAATCAACAATACTTTCGAGAATTGATTTAACTCGCTTTTTTTAAGAGTGAAATGAAGAATATATGCTACTATATATAGGTATTACATACTTTAAAACGATTAGAAACTGATAATGAGACTGATAGAAAAATTCTAATTAAATCTTTAGATCTAACGTAAAAAAATATGCAAGAATTATTGCGAATGATACAATGTAGCAATGATCATGTTCACTGGTGTAATGAGAACGGCGGCTGGAAATCGGCGGGTTGAGGGATCGCCGGTAGAACCGGATAAATCTCAATACAAAGTCAATTACGACTGGCAGCTACGATCGTGTCGGTGGGCGTGAATGGCTCGCGCGAGTCATTTGCATCGTGCGCGCCGATATCAAGTTGATTTACAAATTCCAGCTTGCTCGGTGTAGTAGATGATTGACAGTTCGCGCCGTGTATTGTTTATTTATGCCGCGAATGAGGATAAAAGTTCGCCGGTACGATTGTTGCGATATATCGATTGAATAACCTCGGGTAGGCAAAAATGCAACGAGAAGCGTGCAAGCTCCTATATTAAATTAAAAACTTAAAAATATAATTAATGTTATTTTGAACCTTTCAGTCAGAAATTCAAAATGAAATTCCGATTAACTAAAACAATGAATTTAGGAATCTCATGGATATAATTAATTTCAATTAATCATTTAACTTTTCAATTTTTATAGAATCATCATTATTTATTATATGAAAGTATTTATTATATTAAAGAAGTATTGTCATTTGCGAGTGTGAAAAGTAGACGATATTTAATTTTAACATAATTCAATATTTTTGAGAAAAATTCTACGCGGTGACAACATAACTTAGGAAATCTATAATCTCTCTCTCTCTCTAAATTAGTCTTATCTACAATCTAGATAAAGAAGAAAGATTGAATTAAATAGGCTTAATCAGCAATCACTGCGACCCGAGTGCAGTGCACCTCGATACTGGTCTTTTCTCGGTGCAAGCATGTTAACGAACGATCGATCAGGAATTATTATGCGTCCGGACATTTTTCGCGCGCGCATGATTTATCCCGCGGACGAGAGTCGGTCGGTGCTTTGTTACGAGTAACGTTTAACGCGCTTGATAGCGTCATTAATCCTTTCGGGTGTATTTGTAGTCACGAGAAAAGTGTTAGATCGCGCGTGCACGCGCGCGCGCAGAAATTGTGTTACGTGAGCGTTGAAACGAACAAACGCTCGAGACAAACGCACGCTGTCGGAACGGCCTAACAAATTCGCGCGGGTAGGCGCGCGGAAAAGTGACGTTCGCGGGAAGAGCGTGTACGTCATAAATGATGCATCTCGTGTCGTTTGTATCGCGGCCGCTCTATGATTAATCGGGTCAAAGAGGCAGCAGGTCCTTTTATGAATGCGTCGTCAGGATTGCATCGCGTTCGCATCTCAATTCTACGAACTGCGTCAAAGGCTTCGAGGAAAACGAACCGTGAATTCCTTTCCATTAGAACCGAGCAATCTGCGATACAAGATTCCGCGATCAAAATAATCCCACGATTCTCCCATTCGGCAATAAATGGATGAGCCTACGCGCGCCACGAACACGCCCGAGGTTGAAGAAGTTAAATTAAAATGTTAAACAAGGCGGACTATAGGAAATAATTAAGAGGCCTTCCTTGGTTTCTTCTTATGCAAACGGAGTATAAAACCTGATTGGGCTGTAAGTTTGCGACCTACGACCGGTTGCGCTCTTTGTCGTTCTCTTGTCGTAATATTATCTTTGCTTGCTCGTGCAGACGGTGCAGAACTAATTTCGTCTCCTAATAGACATTTCCCTATCTTTGTATCTTCTTACGTGTCGTTTAATATATAGTCTCGCATTGGAAATATAAAAATCATAATTATAGCACTAAATATAAATGTTCAGTTCCAAAAATCCGTCACTTTCAACTATTTGCTCTTTTAGCAGATATCGGATCAGAAAGCGAGCTCGTTTAAACAAATCTGCCGTTAAATAATGGTCTATTCACGAGCAAATAGCGCCGCGAGTAAAACCATGGTCGTTTTGGTGGTCACATTAAAAATCGTTTATTATAGGTAATCACGCAGTTTACAACTTTGCAGACGTTTTTTCGGCATTTTTGCCCGCTCTGGCGAGATCGCGTGGGTTGACGCCAGTGCTTTCTCTTCCGTCTCTCGTGTATCGGCGAAGAGTCGGCCGTGCTCTCGACTAACGATCGATATAAACGGGAGACAAAACTAATTAGACGGGATTATTAAAGACAATATAGCAAATTGCGCTCACTTACAGGGTCTGCGAGCCCGCGGGGGCGCCCGCGCGATCGTGCGCCGCGATAGACACACCGCCGGAGCGCGTCGGCACGATTCGGCTCGTTAATTATATCCCGCTTACGATTACAAGATCGCTTTAATTGCGATTACGTAACCGACGACCGATCGATACACGTATATAGATTTAGCCGAGGTTCGACGAACGTACCCCGAGGGGGTTTCTCTCGTATATACAATCCCACTGACCCGTTTTTCGTTTCGAGACGCATCCAAGTACGCGATCGACCGAGATCCCGATTGCGAAATCAGTTTTGCTCGAGGTGCTAATTAACCCGCACTGCGGGATTTTTTTCGAACTTTCATGTCCTTCGAGGGTGGTCCACGCTGTTGCGTCGACAGGTACATTAATAAATCTCCGAGACCCCTTCCCTTTCTTCGTCTCGCTTATTTCTTTCTAGAAATACGATTTATAAATGTAATAGGCTGCTCCATTTTTTATAAGCAACTCACACATGATTAGAAGTTTCTGCATGATACATTATTATCATTGAATATAAACGCTACAAGCGTCCAGAATGCTTTAATTAAAAAAAAAGGCTCTGAAATATTCGTGTTGTTGAAAGTTTCTCGCAATTCTCACGACACACGTTTTCAAAAATAAATATCCAAACGAAATCTATTCACTATATATAATGTTAATACGGAATAAAATGCGTTTACGTCAATTTCAAGTTTCACAGGCATACTGTTGATGCATAAATCGCGCGTTTTATTGCGCACGATTAACAACGATCTCGCGCAAAAGTCCCGACGTACCCGGCGCAAAATCCAGAGATTTCTCGGGCGAGATAAATCAGACAACTTGTCAATTTTTTGCCAATTTCGCAAAGTATACGTGTGTGGGCACGTATCCGATCGAGCGCAGCGCGTGTACATCTGTCACCATGCGCGCCGCAAATCATATTACGCGTATCGCGTTTCAATTTACGCTTATATGATCGTGTAGCACGATCGCGGCGCCGACAATCGCCACCGTTGCTAATACGTCGCTCTGCTCAAATGAGTCAGAATGACCTCTCTTAGCAGCGCCGGGACTCAGCACCGGGTTAGCTTGTGTATCCGCTGTCCACCCACGCCTGTCAATCGTCGATAGATCATACCCGATTGTAAATAGATCATTTGAGCCTGCTGCTTCGATCCGTAGACCGACACAGCAGGCTTCGATGTCTGCTTTCTACGCAACTGAAATGATTTTCAATTTCGCCGCGAATCAATGCCGCCGCCGGACTTTGCTACAGTGAAACTGAACGCGTTATGTCATTATCATTCGGCGTTGACATCACACGGATAAAAGTTGGATCAATTTATTCGCGAAAGGTAGACCTATTAAGGCTATTAAGTGCTCAATGCCATTGACATTATCCTTGACATATCGCAGATAGAATGCTCCAATTCACTCGAAACGATCAGGAATTCATTCTGGCCTCATTATGTTAAATTCATTTATATCTTGGTTCGTACATGATGCAACAAACTCGGAACTAGAGCAATTAATTACGAAATGATACTAAAAAATATGTTTTAATTTTTTCGAATTTTTTCACATTGTTGCTGTACTAACTTTAAACTTAAGCAAATATTAAATAGCTCGAACTAGTCGGGCAACAAAAGCACATTAAATTTCTGTATATATTTCATTCGACTGCAAGTCGCTGTATCAGCTTAATAGACGTGTTATGTGTTTCATCTGCACGAACTGCGCTAATGCACATACCAGCCGTGTGTCATTAAATCCGAAGCTGACTCATGTGTAAGATGAAACGACGCATCGGTAGCATATGTCGTCGCCCAAAATCATCCCTCTCTTACCTTTCCCCCCTACTCCAGTATAAAAAATTACTGACAGTCATGGACTGTTATTATTTATACTAAAAAATTTATTTAAAATATATCTCGTCTATTTATAACATTCAATTTAAATAATAAATAAAATATTCTCTTCTCCTAGATAATATTTTTCTAATATTTATCTTCTCGCATATTGAATATGTGAAAAATTTCCAGCTAGTAAAAAAATCATTGTTGAAATTCAGAATTATTCTAATTCCATACTTTAAGCAAGCACAGTGGGGATTGGCGAAAATTATTATGCAGCGCTAACGACTTGCGGATAAGGGGATTGTTTACGATCGTCGTAAGTTAGCTATTGTTTGCTCAGGAGAGAATATTGTCTTCCTATCGTGTGTTTTATGGCCGCTCTCTCGGTTACCCCGCAAAGGGAGTCGAGACGGGAAATGCTGTAACGCAGAGGGGAGCAAAAGGAAAGTGAAATAGCGAAAAAATTGAACTCTGCAGTTAGCTCTATATCGAGAGATCTCATATCGGAGAATTCCTCTCGCGAAATCCTCTGCGTGACCTCGTAGGACAATCTGTCATTAACGAAATTAGTTCGTTACATCGTTCTTTATTTTGTCTCATTGCAATCTGATTCCATGAAGAATCCGATTGCATCTTGGATGACGTGTCGACCTGTCAGACCACACGAGTGCAATGATTCTTTCTTTTCTTTTGTCTAGAAACACAGGTAACGTCGACGACGTGTGTCCTACGCGATATCACAGGCAATAACCGCGGGTGCCTTCCCTCATTGTGTGCAAATGGCTAATAACCCCGCAAATAGTTTGCGACGTTCCTAGTGTCTCATTAAATATTTCTAATTGTACGTGGCGGTTGACCGCCATTCAGGCTTTTACTAGAAAATTTCTCGAATGTTTGCATTTTTCTATCGATTTTCAATTTGTATATGCAAATTATCGTTTTTGCATATTTAATTCGAGATACAGTATATCTTTAAAAAGCTTGGCATAATTAACTAATCTCATGTTAATTATACGCGTAAGTATATTAGAGCGTAAATATTTCATTTAAGTTAATTTTTAGTTTTAGTAAGGTCTAATAACTACTTATACATTTTTGAAATATAAATGTATTCCATTTGCGTCGGCGAGCAGGTGAAAAATCATGACACGAGTGCGGGGAAACATTAACGATGCATTATGTTAACCGCGGTACCATTGTTTAATGTTTGTTCAGCTGAACACTGCTGACGCATTGCCTTATCCTGCAAAGGCGCCAGGAAGTGTTTTTCTTCATCTTTCATTAACTTTTTACTTTAGTTTTTATCGACTTCTAGAATTACTATTAAATATTTTTATAGTATGAGAAAGTTGTTAGATTTTTGTTTTATAATCGCTAGCCAACACTTTTTAAAATAAATATAATTAATAAATTTTAATAAATTTAAACGATTTATTTTGTAAATTTCACTTTTGATTTCTACCATATCTTATCGCCACAGAAGATCGCGATCGCAATGCATTATCACCTCGAAGAAATTTTCAACGATCGCTGCCAACGCGATCAATGGTAGCGCGCACAATGCCAGCGCGAGACGAGAGGTGGCAATGTCGACAAGTACCGGCGTATATGCTTATATCACCGCGGAGGTGGTTTCAAACGTGAAATAATCACGCGTGGTCGAGTAAGAGATGTCGAATGAGTCATGCCGCATACAATATTGCGAGTCGCGCTCGCGCGCGCGCGCGCGAATATCGCCATCATGACGGTCGTTAATGTAGCGAACAAATGGCGAAGAATGTGACTGAAAAAAATATCTACATAGTCGACGTGCTATCTAATCAAACAAGTAATGTAATATGAAAATTAGCAGATAATGATATAAAAATGGCAAAATATCCCGATAGGAAATTTTTACAAGAGTGTTTCATAAATATCACAACATTTATATAAACATATACACACCCAAATAAAGTGAAAAGTTCTTATTTAAAAAATGAGAAGATATTTTTGCTATAAAATTTTTTAAGTATTGATTAAACTGACATTGTAGAGAGATAAATTAATAACCCAACAATAACATTGCGAACGAGTCTCTCACGGTAGAAGTATTCCTTTCTTGCTTGTCTATGAGGAATGACGTTTTGTGCTTCGCAACACGCGGTTTTCTTTCCGACTTTCGTGCGATTCTACACGCGCCACCATAAATTTGCAATTAACGGAATCCGATTGCGCCGTGTCGAGTCGATTGGACACACGTTCTGAAAGCGTACGAGTCTCGAAATGCCACGAAGCAGCTTCCTTCAGGAATCGCACGTGGGTGTCCCATTAAGATTACTGATTTCCGCGACAAGTGTCTCAACTGCAATCAGATATTTTCTGAATTTCGCGCAAAAATTAATAACCTCATCCTTCTCTAGATTAGGCTATCGAATTTTATGGAAGTCATCGTAAACTTATAGGCATAATTGCGAAATTAACTTCTATTGTGTAATGTTCTACTTATATCAACATAATCAAATTTTCGAAAGATTATGTATTGAATCATAATTAACTTGAGGATAATGAGATTTAACTTGAAAAACCTTTGGAATTCCTATCGATGAAACATCGATAAAAGTTCATGACCTGTTCTTGCCATGAATATCTTTATCTCGATCATACCACGATCAGCAGGGTGCATATTCTTACTACAATAATATGACACTGCCCTCGTTTGTAGTTATGATCGGGGTAGCTTCGTCCAAGAGTTGTTCATAAACGAGATCGTTATCACATTGGAGTTATCGTATCCATCCATTTGCGATACGTGCACGGCTACCGATCGTGACATCGTAGACCTCGACGACATTCGTGGGATAACAATAACTATATCCGGTATCGGATCACGATCTGCGATTGTATAAGTAACCACGGGTATTAATGATGACGAGCAAACCGCGTGTCGTTATCATTTCGTTTTACATATCGATTGACTAAAAACGTGACCTAAAGCTATTTGTACGTTAAATGTAATTTCTTTTAATCGATTTGATTATTCTATAAGGGATTCATTTATTAATCGAGATATTTTATACTAAGTATCTTTTACATCCAAGACAAAAGATCAATAACATACTGCCGATCTGTTTTCATCGGATGGTTTCTAAAGCAGAATCTTAATGAAAACATTAACCGAGACAGTCATCAATGAGGCAGATCGAATAGTGCAGAGCGCTTCTTCTGGCAGACTAGAGATCTGCGAAGGTGGCGAGACTCACATCGTAAACTACTCATCATAAATACGAGTGGGCGGTTTCGGCCATTGTCATTATGAAAATGACTGTGTGGTCCAAAGAATGATAATCGTGCACTTGCATCTCGGCACATAATCGTCTTCTATCAGCTTAAAGACAAACGCATTTTAATTCGCTCTAACGTATATACGCAGTTTATTTTGATTTACGCCTATTATAAAATAAATATTAGATATTTTTTATACATTACAAAGAAATAAATTTGAACCTTACTTGAAAAGATTTTTTAGATTGTAGATAAGATAAAATTAAGATGACACTATTTATCAATATCTTTGTGCCATAAACGAACAGGTATTCATCTAGCATTCACTCAACCAGATGCTCATTCTTGCGGTACGATATTGTACGATGAGTGTGCTGTGCAGACGATGCTGGTCCTCGAAAGATTTCCATCTTCGATCGCATGAAGAAGCGCGAGAGATCGAGGAAAGATGGCTCGAGGCCCTCTCGATTTGCATACTGCGATCAAGGAGGCACGTGGGCCAGCGCAGCGTCGAGTCGTAATGAACCGCGCTTATGCATACATGCAATGACACCTTCTCCGCTCGGGAGTGTGAATCATCATTCGAGCTCGAGATAAAAGTTTTCTCGAGAGAAACGTCCGTGTCTCCGTCGCATCTTCACTCATCTACCTGCACCCCCCTGCTCATCGTTCTGTTCTTCTCTTTCCGTTGAACAATACACACGGCGCTTTGGCGAAAGCATAGTGCGTGTAACTAGTTATTATAACGCTAAATTATAGGTACCCACGTAGGTGACACGCAACGTCTCGTGTGCATGCATGCTTGCACGCGTGAGCTGATAATTTATTCGACGGCGCGCTCGTAAATGGCTAGAAAATAGTCGCGAGGTAATTGAACACTTCGACTTTAAGGCGATCCAAAAATGTGAGAGAAACATAATCTACGGAAAAATAAATCCATCGATCGCACAAGTCGAAGGTCAGCATAATTTTATTTCGATATTTTTTCGCGGAAATAAATTACGAAAACGAATAATGCTTGAGCTCGCATCCTCGATGCCGGAATAAAGCACCTGCGAGCAGATAATAACGATCTGGAAGGAAAAGGTCGCGAACGGCCGTCAGTGTCCGGGTGCACGAGGTTATCCGTGTCGCGAATCAGCACTATTCGTTCTGAATTCCCTGCTGGCGAGCGGCCGATTCAAGCGAATGGAAAACAGAGGCACCATGAAACCGGCAGCAGGAGGGAGGAACTCGCTTTGTACTTACGTTCGGCACGACCGTGGCCGAACTCGGTGAATGCGCATAGCACATATGGTAATAACACCACCTGATCAGTTATTCGTGAAATTTTTAATGAACAGATACAGATAAAATCGAATTAACGAGTAATTATATTTTTTCATGTAAATAATAGAAATCGAACTTCTTTCTCTATTAAATAAATTGAAAATATCTAATTAAATTCAATTAAGACTTATTCTTCAATTAATCCTACACTTAAAAAATTTCTGATTAAAAACGGACGAATCAGAAAAATCTTGTAGGATTAATCAAATATTCTGGTTCGTATAATAGAAATTCTGGTTATTATAATAGGCCTCAATATTTTATAACTTATAATAACCAGAATTTCTATTATACGAACCAGAATATTTGATCAATCCTACAAGATTTTTCTGATTCGTTCGTTTTTAACCAGAATTTTTTTTCAGTGTAAAAGTAATTTTAAGATTTTTTTTATTGCGAGATAATTGTTTTAAGATATATATTAACGTTATTGTATAATCGATGTTTTCATTTCGTTCCTTTCAATTCGGCTACTTAACATTTCTCTCTCCTACAGAGTTAAATTGAAACTTACATTATCATGATTACATTACACGGAACAATGATACAGAGCATATGCATATTGCTTTAGAGTCACGACGGGAGCACAGGCGGACTGGATGTCGAACGGATTATTAGGACGGCAAAAAATGATCTCATCGGCCCTGAACGGAGGCTGGCCGACGACGGCGGCGCTAGAACGGAGTCGTCGACGTACGGTTGGCTTGTGTTCGCGTTCTCTAACCCTATGAATGAATGTGGCGCCAAGTGAATGGAGTGTGTCTGTGCCGGCGATGCCTACGCATGGCTCGCGACGTGATCCGGAACTGCCTCGGCTCCCTCATGCCCAGCACGCGTGCGTTCGTACGTATGTACATGTCCCAGCGTGCGTAGGAATTGCGAGCACGAGGATCGGTGACTAATTTGCACGCGCTTTACCTACGCGCGTGCCAGTTGTTACTCTCTATGTCGGAACGAAAGAGATGGACCACCGACATCGAGATGATTCTCGAGATAATAACTTTTACGGTGCGCGATTCATCGGCGGACCGTAAACGTGATGTTTTTATATTTTGACGGTGAATAAGGATTAAATAAAAGTCAGACGAGTTAAATATTAATTAATGAATATCATCAAACGCAACACCTGTCCACTTGACTTTCACTTATTCTTAACTCGCTTAATCTTCTCTGTAATTTTGTGATACGCTCAAGTAAAAGGAGGTAAGAAAAAAAATTCAACTTCGAGTCGACCATGAAAAAATCTGGTCGCTACCTGTTTGGAAGGTGGCGGTCGACGAGAAGGCGCCTGGAGCAACCGGCGAGCGAGATACGATGTATTCGTATGTATATGTATGCACATATACGAGTTCGAAGATGGCCCGCGGCTGGCGGCCGGTGATCTTATCATACGATGGTCCGTGCCCGAGTGACGGGCAGGTATTAGGCAATTACGCGCCGCTTAATTGTTGATTACTCAAGGGCGCGATAGCCCACCGCTAATTACGAACGCTGACAATTTATACCGCTCGTTCATGTCCGAACGGTAATTATCGGGCGGCTCCTATAGTGACACACGATTTTGTTGAAACCGCGGAATCACTGTGATTTAAAAAACGATGGTCCACAATTACCAACGCGTATCATTACGCGTTATCGAACGCGTCCGGAAAGCACCTTCTATGTAATCTTTTAAAAGAGTTAGAGACTCGATGAACTCGTTGACGTGAAAAATTGCCCGTTTATTGGAAACATAAAACTAAACTCGGCACAGTTCTCATTTCGGCTATATAATGATTGGATTTCCAATAATCTGCTAAGGTCGAGATGTAATAGGCGCGTTTAAACTAATCAACGCAACTTCAGATATTTCGAGACATTCTATTTTCATTAAGATTTATATCAGATAATATATTATATTATATCATCAAGATTTACATCATTTACCTATACATTTCTATTTTAAAGTAATCTTAAATATCTAACATGAATATCTTATAGATGTCTTAAATATCTAGTACTATATATACTCTGTAATTTGAAAAACTAAAAGATAAAGAACATTAATTCTATCTCCCAATTTTGCAAAAATTTGCTATTCGGGACGCCAACTTTAGATCTAATCCGATATAAAACATCCCTGTTTCTTTTTGTATTCGAGTCCTTGTTGTTTATTTACTCTTGCTACATAGAAAGTACGCCGCTGGTCATAATTGCCTGTTAAATCGCTTCAGTTGGTCATCGGCGGTAGATTGTGGCGCGATTCCGCAAAAGCCGCGCCGGCGGAACCACGATGAGAGATCCGGTACAGCGTAATTATGACAGGATAATGTCGCCGGTGCAATTCGAGAAGGTCAATTGCCTCGCGGCAAATTGAACTGCCCACGCAATATTAGCGGCAGACCGCACTCCGTAGCGAAATCTCCGCCGTTCGCGGCTACGTATATTGCGAATTCGTATACATGCATGCCGCGTGTACGCGTATTATTCCATTAACGTGATCCGTTGCGTTAGAAGAAAAGGGAAGAAGGGAGCCCGAGGTCTCCAAGCATACGCATCGCAGCGCTGTTGCGCTACGTTATTTATGTGACGTTCCATTACAAGCTCTTAATTGTTTGACTAATGTGTACGTCTAAGTCATGCCGCAAAGTCTGCTTTAAGAATTCTTATATGTTTAATTGCCGCGATTTGGAATTGGAACTTTCAATTGTATGGATATTTGACATTTAATTCCCCAAGATTAGTAGAGTCAGGTTTATTCAATATTAGTAAGGTTACTCTATATTTAGATTTATTTGCCCAAAAGCCAGGTCAGATTATTTTACCGTCATATTTGTGCATATAAAAAAATTTTTTTTTCTGAATTCAATCTCATTAATGTTATTGACGATATTTTTATTTATATAAATATCTTGAATCCTTATCACACATTAACATTTAATATGTGATCAGGTCGCTTTCTACATTTCCTGTACATAATTTTTAGAGATAATCTTAAGAATTTACATAATGTGTTTGAATAAATTTAATGCAAAACCTCAAAACCTTGTTTACAATATTCCACTATCCCACTTTAGCAGTTCCACGCGAGCGGCAACCGTAAACGTGGCAAAGATTTTACCTTCGGAAAGGTGCGAAGACGCCAAGACCAGAACCCAATTATCTCCCTGCTCGTTATCTTGGCCCGATCGTTATCGCAAAGCGCGACCCAGAAAATGAGAGAAAAAAGAAGAGGAGACTGAGGAAGCTAAATCCGAACGGGACCTAAAGCTGCGGGGATACCCCGCGGCGTTAAAATCATTGGCGATTCCCATTTGAGACGATAGCTGCTTTCGCACCTGCCTTTGAGCTATGCGCGCGATGGAAGTTCGATTAAATATTGATTTTAGTTACGCGATTGGTGAGACAAAGGGAGAAAAACGGTCGGAGCGAGAAATCACTCGGAGGCACCTGCCAATTTAGGAGGATGATTCCGCAACCGGTTCGCATTGTTTGTAACTCCCACACATCGATTTATAAGGGAACCAATAACATCTAGACCACAAGGCCCAGACTATTAAAAAACCGCGAAGAATATTTTTCTCGATAAGTGTTTGCCAATTTCTTAAAATTATATATTGTGTAGAATAAAATGGCACATATTTGCCTGTAATACATTTTTGTTTAGATTTTCGAAAATCATAATGTGCTGTTA
Source organism: Tetramorium parvispinum (assembly GCA_011638315.1). NCBI lineage: Eukaryota > Metazoa > Arthropoda > Insecta > Hymenoptera > Formicidae > Tetramorium > Tetramorium parvispinum. Next base: position 13,779 of record VBVR01000228.1, on the reverse strand, counting down.
ATTTAAAAAAAATTAGCTCAATCATTTACATATGTATATAATTAAGAAATCTGCGTTTTAATGATAAAGGGGCGTGGGTGCCTTGTCTTCATGGCCTTCGTGCTCTTCGTGACCTCGCTCTGCCTGTCTTTCGCGCGGCTAATGGACCATTGAATATGTTGATGGAATATGCACTCGTCGATATAGACTGTTGGTTGGAGGTTTGAATTAAATTGCAAAGTCTCTTCAGTCGGGTACAGTGGGCAGCGAGCGTAATTGAAAGGAGGACCCTTTCTTAAGGCTAGAATAAAGAGGTTGGTGCAAGAAGCGGCCCGTCGGGCCTATGAAAGGGTTATAGCATGGAATCTGTGCGCGTAAGTGATTAACGTTCAGAATTACCGGATATAATTTGGCATAAGATAGTGTCTCTCTTCTCTTTATTATTATGGTATACAAATCTATATTTTAAAGAAATGCAAGACTTTAAGTAAATTTTAATATTATATAGAGGATTTCAATTCTTTCAAGCGGCAATCGCGAAGCAATACAAATATCAAGACGCTATTACTAGAGAACTCTCAAGGATTACACTACACAGCTAATATGTGTCGTGTCAAATAATACTGCGAGAACGATATCTTGTCGATTATACGTTCCAACTACAGGTTCAGGTTTCCGGGTAGAAGCAGACACTGCTTGACACAACCTTGACATCGTCAGATAAGCCCTAAGATCAAGAAAACACGACAAAAGCAGAATGAGCACTACGACTCGGTTTAACTTACAATGCTTCGCAGGAATCACTTATATTAGTTCCTAATGCGAGAACGAAAAATAATGCGAAGTCACTTATGTTTATCTCGTTTCATAACGAGCGTAAAGCAAAGGAAGTTATGGTAGATCGTCTTAGAGAACCGTTCTAACGAAGCTTGAAATCAATTACAGAACCGGCAGAATACACCGGTGGTCCTTAATTCAATAATTTCACAGACTGCAGCTAAAGATTCTGAGAAAAAACAAAAATGGATCGTTTGAGCTTTCTCTTCCGCTGAGGAATCAAATTAGTTATGAATTTTTATATTGAAAGGAAATGAAGTTGCACAATTATCCGTAATTTTCATGGTAAACTTCCGTGATTTTTTTCTAAATTAATCCGACCGTCACGTCACGGATTTATTTTTCATTTACAGTTTTCCTAAAATCAAAGCACAAAAAGGAATTATTATAAGCAGTACTGGAAAATATACTATCTTTTAACAATGTAAACCCGCGATTTTGTAAATGGTATTGATTATTTACAATAATCAATATAATATATTAAAATATATTAAAATAAATTCACTAGTAAATTTCGAAAACAATATTTTTTAGAAAATGATCACATTTCGAACGCGTATATACCGTTTTAAATATCATACGCGACACTTCCTGATCGTAGAAGTAGAAGCGTGTCTCCTTGTATGTAAAATCGGCGAATGAATGCATCATGGCGAATAATGGGCGAGGCTCGCACGGTATTGCCATAAACTGTGATCGTCCTACACGTCCCCACTTGTCGAACAGATCCAGTGCCGAGAGCGACCAGTTGCAAAATCCTCGGTCTCGAGAAGTGAATCAAAGACAGATCACAAACGAAAGGATACCAAGAATACGTAACTACGTTTCTAGAAACAGCATCTGGTCCGCGCATTATATATAGAGTTTTGTAAATTTAATTGATCAGGGATATCATAATTTTATTATAAAGACTTTTCAGTCTTTATGTAAATTTAAGTAACGAAGGACGTAATGGGATAACTAACAGTTTTGTTCATATCTATATCATTCTTAGCGCTTCAATTAACTAATCGTATCGTCATACGCAATCTTGTTAAAAGTTACGGAATCGTTGTCGTTATCGTTATCGTACATCGCGATTTACAAGTTGCCGCTAATGCAACGCGCCCGTTTTAACATCTTCTTGTGTTCTCCTCTTCGAGCCATTCGATCGAGGATACCGGAATAATGTAACGCACCGACATTACAATAACGATCCGCGTAACGATCGCTCCGGGTCTCGTCACGTGCTTACGCACACGCGAGGCAGCAGAATGGCAAGGGACACGGTCCGCCGATCAGGACGATATCGCTGATATTATTACGTTGTCTTGTTATCCGTCGATCGTCGCGCTGTTATGACGTGTTTTAAGTACGCGCTCGTGTCAAAGCTAGCCAGGGAATTGGATTCCTGACAGACATGAAATGAAGACCGCAATTTATGTCGAACTATGTTATTATGCTTGACTCGTATTTAAATATCAGGTTCACGATACCCGTCACGCGATTTCATTCTAGTCCCCTCGATAAGCTGTCCATGAACGCGAAATTTGTAGCACGAGACTGATAGGCGACGGTCCCTACATTGCGCGTAATTGGATTATCCGTGAACTTTATCGCGGAATGAGATTATGTCACGCTTCACGTTACGCTGATCAAGCGTTGATACTTTCTTTCAGATATGATTTTATGTATAAAGTATTTTGCAGATTTCACATTTTTCCTGCTAAGTACGAATTTTCAAAACCGATATTTCTTTAATCCTAAAATAATGTTTATAAAATATATATCAAATTAAATTTCAATATATGTATCTATATTAATTAATATTGCATGAACCATTTAACATAGCTTTAGAAACATACTTTTTATATCGATGTTCATGTTTTATTTTATCTGTTTTATCTGTTTATATTTTTAATCGCCTATTATAAATATCATATAATTATTTTTTAAGGAGCGCGTAATACATAACATTATTGTCAACCCTACATGTTGCAGAGTTTTTAAAATATTTATCCAAGTTTCATGTCACAAATGATAAACTGGTGATGTCCAGGTGTCAGTCGACATGTACATTTGGTGACGAAGGTCGCGGATTCACGTGTTTACAAGAGGCAGCCGACATCATCGCGTCCTCCGCAATGCATCCCGGTGCATATCCTCTCCGGTTTCGTTCGCGCGTGCTCCCGTCTGCGAATTATTCCTGACGCGTGCAGATTATTGCCACCTTCTGGCATTCAACGAGCATCGCCATCGCGAGCATTGTAGATTGGATCGAATGTCGCCACGAAGCTTTCTCGGTAACACAGTAACATTCCTGTTAACGCCTCTACGTGCTGATATCTAGCCACTCTTACCTGCTTTCAGGGCTGGGTATTTATATTAATTGCTCCCGTATAACATTTTTAAATTTTTCGACAAATGCTAAAAATGCTCGATATTACTAGCAAATATTTTATCGCAATTAAATCGGACATTTTGCAATGTTGATTTTATTTTAAACCGTTAAATTATGCATTAAAAATAAATTACTCAATAAAAAATTTTTATCTTGTCATGTCAATAATTAATAAATGAAGAAATTAAATCTTATATCAAGATTTTTATGTCAAAATTTTCATCTAAAAGATTAAACCGGTAAATAAGTTGAAGAAATGTTCAGCCCTGTTACATATACTGGATGCATTGAAATCGAGAAGATATCGTGAGAGCACGTACGAGTATAACGCGATTAAATTTCTTCTTGGCGTTTCTCATTGGCTGCCTCTCGTGTCACGTTCTTCGATCCTGATATCTAAAACCTAATATCTAAAATAAATATTTACCAACGACAACAAATAACTACTAAACCTTGTACACCTGCAACGATAAACCGATCACATTTCATATTCCTTGTACGTAATTCATACACTGAAAATACGATTTTGTTGTATAAACTAAAGATTTGTTTAAACGTATCAAAACAAGAGATTTAGTTGATTCAACTCAATTTTAACAAAATGGGGCTCTTATTATGTACCTATTTTGTTGAATAAAATAAAATTTGGTTGAATTAACTAAATCTCTTGTTTGGATACGTTCGAACAAATCTTTAGTTCATACAACAAAATCATATTTTCAGTGTACTGAAAGTAGTTTTAATTTTGAAATAAAAATTAAAGCTAAAAGCTTAGACAAACTTGTGAATACATATGTGAATTTTTCCAATATTGTCATAAATCTTGGAACCCAAACATTGTGCATTTTGTTTTTAAATTCCATAAATACAATAATACTAACGGTAATATATTAGCATTATTCAAGTATCATAATTATTTCTATTCACATCAGCGATGACTCGAATTTCTAAAGCACGCACCTGCCGTGTAGAGATATCTAGCGATAGATCCAGCATGGAAGGAGGCGATCGGTCTCGCTGAATTGGCATCATGAATCGACGGATCGACGATGGTCGATTGTATGCTCAATGGCGCTTGGAGGGGGCGGGCGGGCGCGTGGGCGCCGGGGCTTTTGTAACGGTAAATTACGGCACGAAAAGGTGGTAAAAAGAGGACGTACAGCGTGGCAGAGAGGGAGGGGGACAAGGGGGTGAAGGAGACATTGATTTGAATATCGACGTTGAGGAACAGTGAAGGATCACGAAGCGTGGGCTCCGCTATATGGCTGCACCTTACGATCTGTCTTGCCCTGCTCCCTATCGTGTGCCCTCCTTCGTGTGGTGCCCCCACGTTACCGTCGCGAGGAGATTTAATGCAGCCGCATGTGCTTTCGTAATAGTGAATTGCGCCGCAAGTAAACGATATCGGCACGGCTCGCGTGTAAATGGCGATATCCGAAAAAAGTGAGTTAATTGAAGCGAGTTAATTTGTGGGAGAATTAAACGACGGTGTAGTAAGGTCCGTGAACACGCAGCTCGATCGCTGACAGTGTTAGTTTAATAATGCATTTGTTCGAAAGGGCGAAATATCTTTTATATTGACAAGATTTAGAGATAATTGATGCTATAATTTATAAATTTTTATATTTACCTAACCGATTTTAATATCAATTTATTGCGTGGGAAAGTTTATTCTAATTGCTTATTTCGCAAACTAATAGATTTCGTCGCGATTGATTGGATTTATTGATTTACGCACGTCGGATCGCTGCTAGGCACCGTCGAATGTAAATAATGTGTTTTATCGGGTAATAATTTCTAACCAACATTTATATCGCTGCGGTAATGTTGGTTTTCGATAACTTGAATTGATGCAACGTCGGTTTACTGTAAGTTTTTTCTCGCTCTCAGCGGCTACCTTCAGTAAATAACAGCAGGTTATCGATTTTCCGTTCTGGGCGATTAAATATCGTAGTTAGTCGGTTTGGACACAATGTTTTCCAACAGATTTAATTGCTATCACATTGATTAATTATTTAATGCTCACGGAAACTTCTCACATTATTATTGTGTACATACGTACAATTCATTTGCTAAGTATTGTTTCCTCTCTCCATTCATATTCGCTCCGAATCGTATTCATTTACTCGCCCTTCTAATTTTTATATAATTTTTGTATAAGGAAATGTATGTAATTTAAGTTTTATATAAGCTATTCCTGTCTTTATAATGGCAGATTGCCAAAATTAATTTTTTCGTAATAAGAATTTCGAGTTGTTAAGTTTCTGACGATTATTTATGGACAAATGTGAACAAATTGTGGCTAAGTACATCAATTTTTAAAAATGCCATATCAATTTTTAAAAAATTCGTTTTTTTTTTCAGATACCAACTTCACAGATCTCGAGTCGTTTTGATGATAATCGTAAATACAGCTCATATACGAGTTTTATACGAAAATTACGTACGCTAAATGAATTTTTGCGTTTAACGCATTTCATATCCTTATCGTCTGTCACCTTTCCACAGATATATCGATTTTTACTATACTTTATCGTTACGTTGTCGAGTGCTCACAGCACGCGCGTTCCATCGCATCCTCCGCGAAGCACGGCCACACCTGTACGGTTATGAAGAGACGGAAGACTTCCGGTCCCTCCGAGCGAAACGAGTTGTCGTTAAACGCGCGTGGATCCATTCACTCCGCGCGCGAGTGTGGCGCAAGAAGTTCATTCAGCCGGCTCGTACGTTGCCGACCGCCCACGTGTTGTGCTATATGTGCATAGATCCGCACGTATGCACGATGTGCCTCCGCGGGGTATATTTACATACTGGATCCGCTATCGGCGACGACACCGGAATAGAGAGGATATCCTCTCTCCATCGCAGTGTCGCCGTTGCGCGAAATCGCGCCGTCGAGTCACTCGTTTGGATGTTAATGTGACAAAGCCGGCGTTGAATCATGCTGCACAAATATAAGCGACGCTCGGTGTTTCTTGGAATCGAGTATTATAATACATTTCGGTGTGGTCGGTGGATTTCCAATAATCATATATGCGAAGAAGGATATAGTAATAGCAATCGTAATGACAGAAATAGAAATTATTACCGTCTTTGAGTAAATCTTTTAAAAATATAAATATACATGTGTAAATAATTACAACGAACAGAAAACACACACTTATACACGTGCAGAAATGGAAATTAATGATAAAAGAAAAAGATAGAAAATGTCCTAGGAGTTTACTTTTCACGATATGAATGGAATAACTTGGAAATTATTATTAACAGATTGTATATATACAATAATCGTCGCAGAAAAAATTTTATATTACATTGAATAAATTTTAATGCTGCTTCTTTAATCCGCTTTACTCGAGATTCGAATAAAACGAAACAGTACTCCGGATATATCTTTTCGTTTTGTCGGTCGTCCATCAATGGATCTCTGTCAGCTGTACCCAGTAAGCGATTTACGAGCGAACGAACGACGTGTCACGCGTCTCTACGTTGTTCCTGACACTTGGGAGGAGCGAAAGTCGCGACGGTGACGTTCGATTGGTTGACTGGCAACCGGTAGGCACCGAGATAATTATACCGCTGCGATAAATTAGCTCGGCGTGTCACACGCCGCGCGAAACCTGTCCCGGGGCACGGGGAAACCTTGTCCAGTCTGCGGGATTTCACGGCAACCAATAGAGGTGCCCGATTGGATCTTAACCGGTCGAGATACGCCGATCAACTTGAGCTTTATTGATTCACATCTCGTGTTTGTAGTGCGCGCCATTTCGCATGTAGAAATTCTTGCACGAAATTTGGCAATTAAAATGAATTTATTAGTTTTAACAGCAGTTAACTTTTCCGAGATCCGAGAATGTGATCGCAATTAGAGATAAAAATTACAATAAATTTTGTCTATTGTATTGTGAGAAATATTCTCACATGATATCGCTAAATATAATGGATAAAAAACGAGCGAACATATACTATTAACCTCCGTTTAAGATTGTAGATTAGGGGTATGAATTGCTGCAGGCCAAAGCAAAGATCTCGTGGCAATATATGTGTATACTTACACAAATCGTATTCACAATATGAAATCGCAGCACTAGCGGAAAAAGCATCGCAACCATTAGAGCATGAATCATAAATAATTGCCCCGAAAATTCCTTACGATCTACAATACAATCGCGCCCTTTCCCGCCGCGAGGTGATAAATTCGAGTTCACGGACGCCGTAATACATCCGCCCACGTTGGACGTGACAAAAAATCGACCTGTTCCCGCCGTTCGTTTTAGATTTTAGATTAGACTGCGTACCGTTGAACTTGTTTTTAACTGACCAGTGATCTATCGGCCGAGGCATTCCATTTCCCTTCTCGAGATTCCATCGTGGCGTTTCCTTCTGCACGCCGTGCATTTCATACTGCCCTATCATTAGTCATGTGTATTTAAATATTTAAAGATTTGACACGTTATTTAGATCGCTAATGAATATTTAACAACATTCCTATATAAGCTTTCATTTCCTATACAAGCTAGTATTTTTAAAAAGTTTAAAAACCATACTCGACTTACATTTTCGCGCGACAAGTGAATAGTTAAAACTTATCAAGAACGCAAGGTAAAAGATATATTGATTGCTATATATATCTGTGATATATTCGCATAACATCGTTCACGTTCTTAAGGAAAATTATCATGTCGATGTGCATGTTTAAAATATCGGTAAACAAGTCGTTGAGATACAGCCGCGAGAAGCATCGTCTTCCTGTACACCTTCGTCCGATAAAGCGTACCTAAAGTAAATTTCAGCGAAATCGTCGATAACATGAGCGCCGACATAAATTTCTTGGACAGGCACATGTTTCCGCGCTGCATCATGAAAATTCACAACATTTAACAACAAATGTGCAAACTGAGAAGCTACAAAAAATCAGAAATATATAGGCAACACATAGTTGATTTAAAGAAAATTTTAACTCATCGATATAATAAAGATAAAATTTAAAAAATTATTAAAAGTTATATTTTTTACACATTACATGTGTAACGTGAGAATGTAAGATTTATTTATTTATCCCTACACACACAAACATATGTATATGTAATAATTTAGTACATGATAATTGTTCCCCATTTAATAATAAAATCTAAAATTATAAATAAGTAGAAATGCACCATTACACATAATCTGATTACGACCGTGCAGAGGTGGATCGCGGCGTAATCAGTAAAAGCTTACTTCGAGAGCGATCTCGAAAACGCGCCGCTATCGGCACCGTTATCATCGTCGTTCGCAAATGCGAACTTCGATACAAGGTGCACAACGCACGCCGTTGTATATCGCGCATAATAATCCTCGATGTGTTGTACAGCCGGTTCCAGCAGTAACAACGGGACTTAAGGCGATCATGGCTGCGATATATATTCGGCGTTTACGCATTCAAATTGTCCTGTAACAACATGTAAAGCTCTCTCGCGAAACGCTTTCGCGAGGCAAGCGGATATTTTCCGTGCAAAGGCGCTTCGAGAATGTACGTATATTCGGGTAACGGGGCTACGGACGACAATTTGTTCGCATGTTTTTGTACATTTAAAGGATAATTTTATATTTTAAAACGTCATTAAGTGCGCGCAACAAGATTCTTTAGATAAGATCCTTATATTTTTTACGTTATCTTTACCTTAAATATGTTTCCTGTCGATTCTGTAGGAAAGTTTTATAGAGCAACTTTGATCAGTACATGTTCAAAATTTTTAATTAATCTTCCATATATTAATATTTGTATATTAACCATAATTGATCCTTGCGAATTTTGGCACGATATCATAGAAGATTAAAATTTTTCTAAACTTTATCGTATAATAAGCTCTTTCTCGATCAATGATATTCTAGAATGCGTCTTGGCCTACTTTTCTGATTTCCTTTTCAAACGGAAATTTCTTGTCACCGTAAGAAATCCCGCTAAATACAGCGATGCATCCGGTCCTGCAAAAAAGATCCCACTTTGGGCGACCTCCTTCGACACAAAACTCGGTCGGAAAATAGACGAGCTCTCACAAGGGGAAAAAATATTAATAAATGGTGGGTGAGCCCCATTTCCTGGGATCGGATCCGTATGTGGGGTACCGACAGTCGAAGGGTGGGCAATACCGTTAACCGTCATCGATAATCGACAGGCTCGATCATTCTTTGTATGCGACAAAGCATGTCCTTACATCTTCCGGAAGGAATATTTCGTTCAGATCTTATTCGTTCTTTTAAGGTTGAGAAGATCTACACATCGACGTGCATTCGAGAAAAAAATTATATGTTAATATCATATAACACAACGAAATTAAAGATATTTAAAAAACCAAACTCGTTTGCGATAATTAAATAAAGTTATCAATGATTATGATTAATATGATTGCTATGATGAAGTCGATTTCCTGTTGTTATAAATTTCGATTTCACACAACCACCTTGCGATAACGCGAGATACGTCCCGTGCAACAATCAGCACCTTGTGGCGCACGTGCGCTTTTTACATACAAATTGTTATGAGTACCATTATGCCAATCGCACTTATCTTGCACTTAGGCGAACTCGAAGTGTCTCGTGCGATATGGCGTCGTCACGCTTCGAGCACCGCGTGCGCGACTTTCGCGGCGATTTACTATAGAATGAACCACGAAGCTCTCGATCTCTGATTATTTATTTTCATTAATAAAACTATATAACTGTTTATTATACTTTAAATAAATCCACTTAAAGATTTACTGTTTATGATACATTTTCGAAAGTTTTGGAAATCTTTCGTTCTTTTAAAGAGACGGATTTCGTATATATGATAATTTCTTGTGCAAAATCTCATTCCGAGGTTCTTGTAAAATATTTTTATTTCGGTTAATCAACTTCTGTTGCTGTATCCTGCGCGACTCTGAGGCGATAGATTTTCTCAGATTTTCTCATGTACCCTGCATGTGCAGGCGCCGCCAGATTGAACGATCATGCTGCGTCGCAAGGTTCAGCGATTTAAATGCACGCGTGTCTACGATTATCATTGCTCTCAACGCGCCACTTAGCTTTTCCTATCAGTCGATAATGCATGATAATGTCTTATTGCTGTATGCTATTTAATTATCTCGATTGCGATATGCTGCTCAAAAGGTCGCCACCATTGTCTTAATTCACCTCGAGCGTGATAGTATAACACAGTCTTGCATTTTATTTTATTGTCGAAGTCTATCATTATTAGTCGTTAACTAAAGCGTGAGAGGAATCAATGTTCAATGAGCATTTTCAAAAAAATGGAAGCATGTTTTTGTTATATCTTGTTTATATTGAAACACGTCACACACGTTTTCATATTTTCCGTAAGTCAAATGTCCAAAAAAGGAATTTCTATTCGGGATTGGACTTACTACCCTGTACTAAAGACTTCCGCGGACTTTCGATCACCCACAGTCACGATCGCTTGAAATTAATCTTTCCTCCTCCCGTAGAGAAGAGTCATCGGTCGATGCGAGCACCTTCCGAGATCGTTAATTCACGATTTACGCAATCGCGTTTCATAACGGTTGCCTCGTACATCTGCCACCTACACGCCTTAGGACAGAAATTATCCTAATGACGGTCGAGAGCTGTTTATAACGCCTCAAATTGATTCCGCCGCCTTGTGGTTTCGGGCAGTATGTATATCCGAGCAGTCAATCACTCCCTTGGTGTATATCCCTCATAACAAATTCTATCTGCTCGTAACAGCAAGAGATTGGCAAGTATCCTGGTGAGATTATAAAGTTCGTAACAAGACATATATCTACGATCATTACCTCTAATAATGTAAATTTAATCAAGATAAAAAAATTATCGCAAATTAAGCATAACTAGTGGCGGTGGACGCGCGCGAAAATTCTCATTGTTATATTATAAAACATAATTTTTGTAAAGATTTAAGATTAAAAGAGCCTTGAAAGATTACAAGAGCCTTGATAGCTCAATATTAAGTAACTTTTTAAAATTTAAGGCAAACAAATTTGTTTTAGAAGTAAAAAAATAGCAAAAAATTAACAGATAATTTTCATATCTTACTTGTTACATTGTGATAATTTGGTTCAGATAACTTAATTACTTAATATGTAGGTACGTATATAAAGCTATTTGTGTTAAATTATCAAAACATAACTAATAAAACATGAAAATTATTTGCTAATTTTTGCTTTTAAAAATAATTTTTTACTTCATTTTTTAAAAAGTTACTTTATATTGGGTTATCAAGCCTCTCGTAACTTTTTAAAAAGTAAACAAAAAAATTATTTTCAAAAGCAAAAAATTAACACATAATTTTCATATTTTATTGGTTACTTTTCAAGTGAGCCAACCGAGAAAACTAATCAGCATCGCGGAAAAAAAAGTAACAATACTTCGAGACTTTCGAATATCGATTTAACACGCTTTTTTAAGACTGGATAACTTCACTAGCATAAAAAAGAAAGTATAGAATAGTAAATTCACTTTAAACACTAATCAAATATTAGATATTATTTAGTTTAGACGTTGCTTAAATAAAAAAAATTCTATCCGCACCTCTGTAAATTTCCGTGCGTACTGACGACAGCGGTTTCCGGTTACACATAACGCGATGTCAGACTGTAGCGTCTCGTCGCAAAACCGCGCGGCGTAATCGCGACTTGGAACTCAATATGAAATAGGGATCTCGAATGTTTATGAAATTACTCCGGCAGGAACTACTCGCAATGACAAGGAACGGTTTCTAGAGCGCCCGTACCGTAAAGTACCGGCGAAATCGCGCGTCTCGAGTTTCGATGTCGCGACGTTTCGAAACTCCATGCAAGATAGTATATGGCCTATATTAGACGTAAACTATCAAATAAAGCTTGTGGACTCGTTCGCCGCAGACTTGGAGTTGGCTCGATGTCTTGTAGCCACAATAGCACAAATCACATCGCTGTACTGAGATACTACATCTATATTTAACAAAATAATATTGACTCCATACGTCTAAAATCTCGTTAGTCGTCCCCCGCAAATATTTATGTACACTTTTACATGTATATGTACTGGTGGAGATCGGATGACTTGCTTTCGATATCTTTACAAAAAATTAACGTTGCATATTTAGTTCCTCTTCCATAAATATTACACTTCCTCAATATCATGATTCCCGAGTCTTGTGTGTCTTTGACACAAAATAGTTAAAACTATTGCAGTACTCGAGTATTAGTTTCATATAAAAGCCGTCTAATTATCTCTGCACTAGTGTTGCGACCAAAGCAGTGGCATTTCGCAGGTAAGAACTGCCTCTCATTATGGCGTACTGCCGACACTCGACCGCTGCATTAAATAGCACGTGCACACGTGCTCGTAATTAACTCATTAGTTAGCACAATGAGTCGCTAGACCTGCCGTCTAACCGCCGATTTAAATCGCGCCACGATTTTAACGGTCGGTGTAAACGTGAGGAAAAAGGGATCGCGATAGAGCGGCTTGCTGCACGATGGACAGCATGTTATTTAACATACTTCACGCGAGAATAAATAACTAGAATAATAAAACTGGAGAGTAAAGCTATCTCGTCTCGGTTTCCTAACGTAATTTAGTCTAATTTGTTCCGTATTTCTAATACAATTTATTCTTTTTTTCTAAAAATAAAAGTCGAAAGAGAAGAATAATTCCAAACAATAAAAATTTATTATTTTCAAATATTATTGACCGTTTCTTTTAATACTGTTTTCACATTGGGGAAAAATGTAGTTGTGTAAAGAAATAATTATGAAGCAAGTACGAGTAAAAAGTGGAAACGATTGGTCCATTTACACTCGCGAAATTCCTTCTCGCCTAAGACACACCTGTACGCAAAGCCATCAATTGCCTCGCTCGTGCAGTCATTTGTCGTGCCAGTAACCGTCGATTAATATCTCGGAGGAGAAACGAGCGCTCTCCTTCTCAGCTCTCCCTCTCAGCTAGCAAAGAACGGCAACATTTTTTTCGCGTTTGACCAATGAACAGTCAACATATATTGCTGTCACTGTTATGATCTAAAACAAAGTACTTAAGCGCAGCTCTATTTACTGTAAAAACTATGTACTTTAATCTCTATTTCATGACTTTTTGATAAAGTTCTGTATCGCAATCACGGCAACAAATAACTTAGACATCCAATTTCCAAATGTGATTAATTATATTGGACTAATATTAACCATTTGTCAGATAACAGACGTTGAATAGGACTGATTCAAGTTGCTATTTGTTACATGATATCACAGTAGTATCCGTTTCTTCGATACGGAACTAATCATACATTCGCACATTCGAATTTCTTCATGTTGTATGTTCATTGTCGGACAATTAGCTGCCATAATCCAAGTCTCATATATTCGATAAGGTCCATTATCGGTCCATTACTACCCCGCGAATAAGAACAGTTCACCTGTCCGGCGCCGTGGGTTAATAAATCACGCGGTTTTTAAAGGACAAGAGGAAGCGAGTCTCGATGAAATAAAAAAAAAAAGACCGAAGTCTCTATGGAAGAGAGAGAAAGAGTCCCTCTCTCGCGCTTTCGATGCTGATCGCATGGCGATTCATGTCCGTGTGTATTC
>VBVR01000227.1:20678-63638 GCA_011638315.1 Tetramorium parvispinum | reverse complement strand
ATATATATATATATATATATATATATATAATCAAACCATTGTGAATATTTGTTTCAAATTTTCAACCACCCGTTAAATTTTCGCAAAATTAGATAGAAAAGTCGTGAAACGCTTTCGTTTCCTTAGAAATCGAGACCGGGATGTTCCATCACGCCAGGAATACCGGTTACCAGTGAGTGTAAGTTTGCAAAAAGTTATCGAAGAACGCAAAGTGCACGCAAAGATGCGATATGAAAAAAACGAAGTGTCGTATACTTCGAGACGATCTCCGACATTCTTGCTTGTCGTATTCCTGGCGTCGATATGATTTTCCCGTTTACGACGGCGTAAAATAAAACCGTGTGTCCGCGTCTCCGTTCGTCCATCTGTCCGCGTCTCTCACATCGTCGCATATATGCAATGGAATGCAGTTATATCGCGTCTCAACCGACTCGAAAGCGCGACGATCGAGCGGCGCGACGTCGGATAAAGCGTTCCACGTCGGATATTGGCGAGAGGCGTATATCCGTGGCGCATAACTCGAGCGGGCTTCACCGCGGTTTCGCATTCAGATATGAAAAAACGAGAGCGTGAGTAGGAACGTCGACGGAATCGTGTTAGGTGCAACACCGTGAAATCAGCTCTCGATTATACGTGGAAGCGCTCGGCTTAAGTCTCTACACTTAAAGCGTTTTTTACGGGACATCTCGACCCGGTTACGTCAGGTAAGGACGAGTACGCTTGACGGATGCTACCGCGTACATTATCCTGCAAGGAAGTACCGTTGAACTCGACTGATATTAGCGGAATAATACGCTACAGATACGTGGCATTAACAGAGTGTCGATGTTTTTTTTTTAGACTGACGAATATAAACTATTAGCGGATTCATTAAAATGAAAACTAGAGTCTCTCGACTTTCATCAATATTTTTCTATAACTTAGAAAATTAACATAGAAAATTAAGATAGCAACGCCATTATAATAAATTATAATTTTTTTCCAAAGAGTTATTGTGGATATAACAAAGTGTTCAAAGCGCGCACAAAATTAATAGTGACCAAAGTAAGGAAAAAGTTGCAGAGAACAGGCTTTTATGCATTTATATAAACTACTTGAATTTACATCGATATTGATTCGCGCGACACAAAGTTATTCCTCCTTTACGACCGATGTTCGATTTCAACCGGTTTTAACTTTTTACGATCTTACCCGCGTATTGTCCTCAAAATGCGAAGGTAGTTAACGCGAACCGTAGCGATTTTTGAACGTTATAAAAGTCGTGAATTATCATAATCGTAAATTGTAATATGCGAGAGCGCGTATATTCATGCAGTAATAACTGGCCAACAATGTTTGACATTGAGATCGAAATCACGAACGACCAATGTATATCGTCCCGGCCCGTTCCCCATTCCGCGGCTGGCATTTATTTACGCTGCTCTCGATCCTAAATCAACAATCGTCGAATACTTGCGGCGATGCAACAATACCTGCTCCACCCGAGCGTTAGGATGCAGCGCGTAGAAATATTTCTCATGGATGTTTCATCATTTCTGGCGGGCGTGAATTGGAGAACGCAACCCTCCGAGAGAGTGCTTTCTTTCATTAAAATCACAATGCAGACGAGATCCAGCGCAAATAGATCGAGATCTCTCTCTCTCTCTCTTTCTCCCGAAAAGAAAGAAAACTTGGATCCGTTTATATAACGAATTCTAATGGATTATTACGGTGGCCGTATTGTAACGACGTAGCTTAATGCCTTTACGGTACATCGTGGCATAATGAGACCCGGTAATAAAGCAGCTGAATATAGTGCGTCGCTCGCCAAGTAGTTTTCCCAGCCCATTGTACTGGCATATATCAAGCTCCGGTCGTGCGACGTTTAACCTGACATTCAAGAAACCGTTTGTAGCGCAGTTTTGCGCAGATTTGCGCAATTCTTCGGAAAACACTTGGGAAACTTTGCCGTTTGTGTATGGGTTGATTTCGCCGTTTTATTGGTGCTATCGTTCACGGCGATAAGATCGGTAAACGCGACTAGCGTAGATAAATGCCGTATCTTACGATAATGCATCAACAATCGCGAATATGCAAACAAAAACTTTGCGCTCCGCGAAACGAATGCGTTTCTTGTCGATTCCCGTAATTAACATTCGACTAGCGGCGTCAGGAACGTCGCTAACGATTGAAACGGAGAGCAAAACGCGGAACGAATCGGTCGTAAGATAACCGAATGAATCGATGCGAAAACAGCTGTTCGATTACTATCGTTCTTCGAGCTAGCTCTCAAAGAATCTAACAACAATATAGGCAAGCGGATCTGCGAGTCGCATGCTTCGTCAATTACTAATTAGGGTAATAATGAGACGATACTTAAATTGAATATTGGAATTGTGTAGCGGTCTCCACGCATCATCGATCAATGATGAAATAATGGAGATCTTGTAATGAGGGAGAAATAAGGCAACAGGATTACACGCTGAACAGTCTAAGGAAGCGAGATAGTTTCAAGATATTGTGTGGAGAAATTCAAGGAAGGCGAAAAACACTAACGCTTGGCCGCATTGTTTTATTGTGTTTGTCGAAGATGTATGGCTATGGGTTCTCAATTAATTAGTGCGCCCAGGGTTATTGTGTTGATTAAAAGCGTGCTTGTCTTAACTGTCAAAGCGACGTGACTCTGCTGTGAATAAATAGCGCTTTATCATCCCGAGAAACCGTTATCTCGAGAAGAGAGTACGGAACTTCGTTACGCAATGGGCAATAAGGCGGGATTAATTAATAGAAGGTTGTACGTGTACAGACGCTCTTAGGGGGATACGTCATTAATCCGGTCTCCTCGAAGAAATATGAAAAAAATTTAAATAACTACGAAAACAAAGACGAGCGCAATATGTCGCGATAAGAAACGATCGTAAATAAATTAGAGAGTGTAATTGCGCGCGCGTTGACGAGACTGTGGAATTTTCATGTCTCTAGATAACGTATCAAGCATATTTTTTTACGCAGATTTCTTTGAATCGAGCTGATCGGAACTGAGCGAAAAGGACATAATGCAGGTCAACTAACGTAATGATTGGCAGAACTCTCTAATTGGTAATGCGCGGCCTTATTTCAGTCAAGGACTCTTGGCTTTTTATGAGATTACCGCAACTGATAGTTTGATTTTCTGCAATGACACCGGTCGGATTTGTTGGACCGAGGAACGAAAGAAAGGAACCGGATTCGACGCTAAATATAGTAAGGCGCGCGCACGCGTTATCAAACATTATCATTAATCTTATGGAAATTATGCTGATAAAATAGTGCATGTGAGTGATGCTTGTAAAAAAATAATCTTGCTTTTGAAAAAAACTTGATATCCATTTTGTCATACAAACTATATTATAATAAAGCTTGACTGCTTTTTGAGGTCAACCATCTATTTCCGAGCGATTTATGAGTAACATGATATTTAAAATCTCAATACCGGAACGCTAGATGCTCCGAATATGTTTGCTTTTACTGAATACAGAATATTAATTTATGTACATACACGCGATTCATATTACGGAATGTTGTTTTTGCTCCTATTAGTTGCGAATAATTCATAAAACGTACCCGAGCTTAAAACATAAAGAAAAAAATGATAAACTCATAGTTCATAATTAAATCTCTTTTAGTAGACATTTTTGTCGATCAACCACCATCAACGAAGTTTGCAGAAACAAATCATTTACAATGATTTAAGCTATACATTTTTGTTCCTTTAAAAATATTATTTGAATATTTAAAATAAAAATAGAAAAAAATATGCTTTTACTATCTTTCAAGAATGTTTTAATACAAATTCCACATCTTCTTATAATCATTTAATCATCGCTGGTCCGCTTGGACGGAAAATAGACGGAATGTCAAATGTCATCCTCTATCGTACGAACAAACTCTCGTTTGAAAACTGGAACTTATGTTGCAATCGGAAACGCTGCACGACAAGAGCGTGGCCGCTCGCGCCCGGAACGATAATTTTCCAACGATCGTTCACGGTTCGCGAGTGTACCGACCGTAATGACCGCTCTGTTCTCCGTGGCGTGTCATCGACATTTGCAGAATCGCTCATTGTCACAAATGACTTGAGTGCCGTGGCACGCATCGTGGTCGTTCACGATGCAAAAGGCCACACGCGCGAGTTCATAAAACCTCGGATCGTGATCGAGCGTCGCTTATTATTAGTGCGTTACGAACGATGCAATTTAAACTGATCCTGCGCTACGGACCATCGACATAACAATCGTTCACTTTCACGTGATAAATATGGTCCTGTTAGATTGTGTAACATCCATTTTGATGGCTAGTAATAGTAAGAGCAAGGTAGTAATCTGCAACGGAGAAATAGATCAGCGTGCTCCCTATCTTATGATATATGAATCTTATCTTGGTGTCGTATCACGTTTTCCGAATAATTACGAATAATTTTGAGAAACCCGTGAATTTTGCAGTAAGAAGAAAGCTACTGCCAGAACACTGATATTAACCTGAAGAGATATTAATATCAATGTGTCAGACAATGAAAAATGCTCGTTTCCAGTGGTCTTTCACAGAAAATTACTCAGAACAAAATTACGTAGGACAGGTCCTACGAACGAAAGTTTCGTTCCGCAACTTTCTCTCATCCTAATCATCGTGCTGT
The DNA here is from genome assembly GCA_011638315.1 of Tetramorium parvispinum. Taxonomy (NCBI): domain Eukaryota; kingdom Metazoa; phylum Arthropoda; class Insecta; order Hymenoptera; family Formicidae; genus Tetramorium; species Tetramorium parvispinum. The sequence goes on along the minus strand of VBVR01000227.1, from coordinate 58,987 downwards.
ACGGTAAAATATGGATTAGAACGGTAAAGATAGCGCGTTCACATTCCGAAACAGATAAATAGATAATCGGATTAGTGAGACATCAGGTAGCTTATCGGATGAAGACGGTCGGATAGGCGTGATATTTAATGCTGTTAATCTATTTGGAGCTAGGATGCGCTCTAGAATTGTACGATGCAGCTTATAAAGCAGCATGAAGGAAAGAGGAAAAACTGGAAGATACATTTCCGTGCGTGTAATAAGTACACTGCGGATTCCAGTCTGTCTGATCATCATACAAAAGAATGGCTTTACTCCTGAAATAGCAATTGCGATCGGGTAATAACGCCTTTCCAACATTTACCTCGGTCGCTCATTACCGCCGTGAGGTAAGTGCGTTTCTCCGGGGATTTACATGCGTCCGCTTTTCACGATTTACAATGTTTAGAGGCGCGCGCGCGCGCGCGGCCGATATCCCGCGGCAATATGCTCTTCCATGCGTCCTTCCTTCGTGCTCTTCCGCTTCTTGAACTTCATGCTCATTTCTCGTTTAACCCCCCCTTCATGTTGATTCCCAAGATTATGGGCCAATCGTCGATTATGCTTGCTGCTCTGGAAGCTCGCAATTTCAATGACTATTGCCTGCCAACAAGAATATTAATGCAAAATAGATTACCCCCGATAAATAGATAACCTTCATTCCCTTTTCACCAACGTCACTTATTATTCCTTCTCTCTATTCTTTCTCTTTCTTGATACGAAGGACATCCGGTTGCAATGTCCATAGTACGTACGAATCGGTAGGACGATCGGATAGAGATGCGACGAGGAAAATAAGATTCACGATGTGCCGAGATAAATGGCCTAGACAGTCATTCGATCGCAGTTATTCGCTATTCTCGAATGCATAATGCCAACCAAATCGATTTAATGTGCTGCTTTTTGCCCTTACCCTTCGGAATAATACGGCGAATGGACGATGTCGAATACCTAATCGATGCATTATGTCTGGGGTGGTCGAAAGATACGCGGCACCACACCAGACTAAATTTCCATATGTGACTTCTTAATTTTAAAATGTTATAAAAATTATTGAAATATATAAATGGGATGACGCGTGACTCTGTGTTAACGCGAACGATTAGTAACAAAGGGATCTTGAGTCCAAATTCAAATTTTCATCGTCCTTCCTTTTAAAATTCAAATATTGGTCCCCATCCTACATACAATTTTCAGCGGGAAGTCACAAAGGATCTTTAGGAATTCAGAAAAGCTATGGCAGAAGAGCAGAAAACAGAAAAGAAGAAGCCAATCAGAACTCTCACTCATAGTATGCAGTACGTATTGGTGTATACTAATACATACTACTTACTATGAGTGAGAATTCTTATTAGCTTCTGCATTTTTCTGTTTTCTGCCAAGGTCAAAATGCGACTTTATAGATTTAGGTGACATTAGGGACTGAAATAGCCCTACTCGCCCAATCTTACACTACAGTACAGTATTGAAATATATATACATATATATTTTGTTATTAAATCACGTGAATATTGTATACAACAAAAGAATCCTTTATTCAGTACTCCAGTACACAAAGTATAGATTTGAGAATGGAACGAAACCCTTCTCTTTTTAAGGACAAAATCGGATAAGAAAGTCTTGGAATAGAATCGCAAAGGAATCCCATCAATAATCGACTACTTTCACATGGAGCAACTCACCATGTCTCCTATTCAGTAGTCATTTTTCAAAATAACGATCTTTTTAGCTGGGACAAAGCCTATATAATCATTGGGATAGATCACGTTATATTCTACACGGACAACCTGAAAAATGACCGATCTTCACTACAAACATATTCCAGTCCAAATGGATAGAAAATCTAATAATCGAAGATGTGTTCTAGGAGAACTGAAAGTCTACATTCATTAAACACAAATGAGCACGGCAGGTTCATATAATTTGAGGAGCCTCCCGTGGAACGTTCTTGAGTAATACGCGCGGGATTTCAAGGCAATTTCAAGCGTTTCACCTACGTTCGTTTCCTCTCTCCTCTTTATCCCTCTTCATTTCACACAACGTCGGAATCTTTAAGTTTTGTAAGATTATCTTGCTAGTAGAAACCCCGACTACAAGATGGTTGTTTAAGAATCCCATGAAAATAGGATTATCAAAGGAAAAACGAATACTATAAATTCTGCCTAAACCAAAATTTTCGCACGAAAGGTTTGTTCAGAAAATACTTTTCCTTTAAAGAAAATAAATTAGCTAAGCTGGCACAGCAGGTATAAGATCCTCAAGGAAATCTGTAAATTTTAAACCTTTTCAATCTTTTCTTCTTTGAGAGTCAAATTTAACACGATAACTATCAGCTTATAGCCTTAATAAATAAACTGATATTTTTAGCGATACTACTTGAAAATTATCGCCATAAAAGATAAAGTAATTAAATTTTAATTTAAATATAACATAATAATGATGTTATCAATTATTGCTTCATTTTATTATAAAAATTATGTAAACTCAATTAATATTACTGTTAGTTGTTTTATCGCATAATTTTCCGCCATTATAAAACCACGTTACTTCATCATTCTAAGGTTAATAGTTTCAATGCATGTAATAGTAATGTGTCCATGGTCAAAGGGCACGATAGCTCGTACGCAGCAACTTTCACTGTAGCCCCTTCACGAAGGAGCCTGACCGCGATCGAAGTGTTTAATGATGGTATTTTAATAAGCGTTACATTTGGAGGTCCTTCAGGTGTGTTTGGTATGTGTCGGTACGGCTGACCAGCCATAATTATTACAGGTAGCTACCTACATCAATGTCTGACACGCCGGACTATCTACACAGAATTCTTGATTCTTATAAATAGTTCCTCTTCATTCATAAGAAAGTTTCTATTGCATACACGAATACCTGAGGAAAACGCATTAGCCATAGCGAATTTTCGTTTCCGGTTCGTATTGGCTTCGTAACGTGATTTTTTATGCTTCGCGCTGATAAATACGCTTATCGAAATCGACGTGCTCGACGTGTTACCAGACGTACAAACACTTTCATTAGCAATTGCGCAATCACTTCTATAATTATCAACTGTCGCGTAAACATGAATAACTGGCTAATAATATATCGAAAGTGACACTTTCATCCTTGCGTAAAATTTTTTTCAAGTGGCTCACATTTCGCAGTATGCATAATCGATATATCAATATGAACACCCGACAAAGTAGCATTTATTATACTGTATCATCACTCTTCGTAAAACAATATTTTCTGATTCTACGTATAAAATATAAATAATATTTCTATTTTTAACTTAATTTACAGTGCTGAATTTAGCTATATTTAGCAGTGTCAATGTATACATACTCTGTCACCTTTATTAATCGTATATTTACTATGTGTTCCACATAATTTAAATAATTTATAATAAAATTACGTTTCCAATATACCGACTTAAAGATTAATTTAATTAACTTTTCTTCGCTCCAATTCTCGATAGAGTGGACTCAGAAACCTGGATAATGAAATTATCATATCTTAAATTTCAGAGTAGTTTTGAAACCATTAATATCACAGGCAATGAAAATTTATGGACTGATTGTGTGGTATCATATTTTATTGGCGAGAATTATGTTCTCCTACTTCTGACACTTTTAATATTCCCAATCTAATCCTGTTATCAATAACATAAGAGAGAATTATAATTAATCTTTCTTCTCTCCTCGAGTCAGACGAAGAAACCATGTAAGCAATTATAATCAAAATTTTATTTTAAAAGCTAAACCTAAATCTTAACTTGAGAAAATCAGCATATAATGGCTAATACCTCTCCTATCTGATCGCACATTCGCTAAGATCAACTATCTACCCGCGCAACTACTTTCACACAATTATATTCGCACGTTGTATTACCACTCGCAATTTAATCCTGTTACAACGCACACCTATTCGAAGAGAATTTAATAAATCCTCTCTCGCTCCGATTCACGCGGCTGCACGGCGTGGCGCAGAGGCGATATCACGCTTATCCACGCCGTTCGCCGCCGCGCCGAAGAAGCAACCTACGAACGTGCGGAAAAGGTCAAGGCACCAGCCTTGGTATCGACCTGATGTCAAGGCCATCGCCGCGCCGCGGCGCGCGCGCAAACAACGCGCTGGCGTGTATATTATTTAAAAATCAACGCGACTCGAGAGGAGACTCGCGCCGCGCCGCGCCGCGCCGCGCGAGTCAACAACCTATTCGGTGAAGTGGTGACTCGTTGATTATACTCGCGAATGGCGACTGCCTTCTTCGTTGGCTCGCGAGCCAGCAGCAGTTCGCCTTTCCTTCGGAAGAAAGTTACGGAAACAATGGATCCAACCGGAAAATCGGTTCAACGCATCGCGAGCTCGGTCGGTCGGTCGGTATCGAGGAAGATTCCCTGAGAATGTCGGGGCTCGCCATTAATGGCGGTCCGATGCACCGTGTCCGATGCACCGTATTCATCTTCCACGCGAGAACGTGCGGCGTCGCTTTCCCGTTCAGAATTTGCGATCGAGCGGGCCGCGGCGTGCCGACCGTTTTCGGGACCGTGTGTATGTGTGTATCTCGCGTGGCGAACGCGAGAATGCGCGAGCCAGAGATCCGGTGGGGATCGCTATCTGGAATTTGCTCAGGTAGAAGAAGAACGATTTCTTGACATGCACGCGCCGTCGTTTCCCTCTCGGCCAGCGGTAGTACGAACCGAAAACCAAGACCGTTACGCGTTCAGGAAGTTTCCAACTATTTCGGAGCATATACGTCGAGCGCGTTGAATTTTAATCGCGGCATTAAACTCACCGAAGCCGGCGCGATATATTAAGATCTGCGATTGCGGTCACGATGATATTCCTTTACGCGGAAATTCAATTAAATGTATGTGCGACGCACAATCGGAGATTTATACACAGTTGTCGTCGCGCGCAGGCGAGTGATGGGAGAATTTGCTTAACAAATTGAAGCGTGAAACGTGAAAGAGGCAGAGCCAAGTCGCGCGCAAATATCCGTTATATAATAATCGTCTCCAGAAAAGAACACGTGGTGAATCGGCTTATCACGTTTTTAAGAAAAATGTAAGAGAGAGAGAGAGTCCAATGGGCAGGTGCGAGTGCGCAGGCGACTTCGGGCTTCGTTAAAGTATCACCTAGAAACCCTTACGACTAAGGACGGTTGGGTCTTCGCCGCCACCTGGCGCGAGACGCGCAGGTGTCGGTGAGAAGAGGCCGAGAAACATAGAAGCTGATATTGTAGCCGTAGGTCCCCACCTGTTGATGCACGAAGACGGCTGCAGCTCCGCTCCGCTCGATCCGATCCGTCGTTGCTATGCCGCTACTGTCGCAGGGAAAGGCCCGTGCTCCAGGTCGCTCGCGGGCAGCTCCTTAAGATCCGTGGCGGAGAGGCGACGCTGGGGCGAACTGAACGAGCGCGCGAGAGGAACGATGGAGAATCAGCACACCCACTGTACATTAACACCACGTCACAGATCGGAACGCGTGAGAAAGGATGAGGCTTTTTTTCCCTCCGCCGATACTCCCTTGGATGGACTCCCTGGGATACCCTCTCTGCCTTCTCTCCCTTTTTTTCGCGATCGGATTCCGCAGCAGTGATTCACCACGCGACGTCGTCGACCGGTACGTTATCAGTCCACATATGAGCGTCTCTGACGTCTCGCGACGACGTTGACGGAGACATTCTATCGGCGCGTTCGTAATAAAAGACACGGCCCGCGATCCATTCCGCGCGAGCGCCGTTGCACGACTGTTGCCGATGTTAGCCGACGACGGTGCCGCGCGGGGTAGCCGAGAGAGGCCGATGCCGGCCGAGAATTCGCCGTACGGTGCCGAGCGCGGCCGATTCGACTGGATGGAATGCGCGCCGCGCGGCGCGGCGGAAACCAGCCGGGATCGGAATCGGGATCGGGCGCTCCGCTCCGCGCCACGCCGCGCCGGTTCGAAGGCAATCCAAGGCAAACGACCGCGCGCGCTGCCCGCTCTTCGTTCCTCCGCGCCGTAGAAGCCCTTAAGACTGCTATAATCTATGTCTATTATCCCTCTTCTCCGTTCGCTTCACGGCCGCGTTATCCCGCCCGTGCTTTGCGATACGCGCGGCGCGCTAAATTTGCGCCGATTCGAATTCAACCTTAATCGAGGCATTGCCTTCCAATTCCTACTTTACGTTTACGAAATTACCGATTAGGCATTCAATTAATAGATAGACACGCGGTGTGTCCAATTCTTGCGTCAGAATTTAATTAAAGAGGCTCTCCCAACATTTAAAAATTATCAGAAGACGAGAATTAATTTGTATAAATCAAGATTTGCTACGAAATTATTAATGTGGGATAAAAGAGAAGAATTTTGCGCTTCACATACGTGGAGGTTTCGTAAAGAAAAAAAAAAACATATGAACTTTGATCTGTCGCATAAAAGGAAGATAATATTTTTTCCTGGAATTAAAAACTCGCATCCGTCACAACGAAACCCGCTGAAAGTAATAAAGCCATGTCGCGAATGATTCACAACTCTTACTAGATGTCAGGATACATTATTTAATAGCCAGACGATATCTTCAGATACTAAATAATGTCCAAATAATGAAACTGCGTGTCGAATATTTTACAATATTAGCATCGTACGACCATACGTCATTTTCTCCACGAATACGAACGTTAAGCCGACTTCTTGGAGTAAACATATAAGTAACTGTCTCAAAAAACAGCCTATAAATATTAATCTGATTCGTGCGATTAAAGCTTTGCGCTCTTTAAATCATAATAACACAACGTGTTAATCATGAAATATTTATGATAAATTTTTTCAAGCCATTACGATTTTCTAATTGCGACTCTCGGAAAAATTTGTATTTAATTGCGCAGGTTACGCAGGCGTGCCGCGGGTTTTAAAAATTTCTCAAGTTTATCATGCACACTACTTGGGAGGAAAATTATATTGCGCTTAACGATAACCGATAATCGTTTCTGCAGAAATTTATGGATGCTTATCTATTGCCGTACAGCGGCGAACACACGCGTTCCTCTTCATAAAAATAATTCCGGATTCTTACAAGGCGCGCGACACCCACGCGGGTATCGCCTCGTAAAGTCCTACGAAAATATCGTATTGGTTTACACTTATTACACGCTTATGCAGTACTTACATAATTTCACATTTATGCGTAACGTTGAAATGCGTGGCCGTGCAGGATAAGCGTCCCCATGTAACGTGCACGCAGCGTGCTTGCGCAACGGTCCACGTGATCACAATGGCATTATTTACAATCGTGGATCGGGAATAATTTTCACGGGGCGCATAAAGTACCAGTTAATGCATCCCGACCTTTCTGGGATGTAATATCGAAAATGAAAACGCGCCGAAGAAAGAAGGGAAGAAAAGGTAAAAGAGGAGCAACGGATAGGCGAGAGGCGAGTCCGGCCGCGGCGCGAGAAGTCGCGACAATATCCCCGAGGAAATTCTCGGTCGTCGAGGCACTCAAGGCGCCCGGTATCTTTTTGCTCTTGTTCGCGGCCAGTTCGAAAGAAACGAGATGTTACCTCGTAAGTTAGATCGTACGGGCACGAATGCACATACCAGCATTGGTGTGTGCACCGTGAGCCGGATTGCACCGACCATCTGCCGGTTGTGGCCAAGGACGTCGAGTCCTTCGATGCTGTTGACCCGGAGAGGTGAGGTCGATTCAATTAAAGGCACAATTAAAGCGTTCCCGAATGTTTGATAATACCGCCCGCGCAGCAGCGAGCGCGTTCGCGCGGAAACGCCATTGTTTCGCAGAAAGATAGCTGCTCTTAGCTCTTACGCGCCTCGAATACACCATATACATATATATTTATACAACATGACGCATTCATATATTTGTCGCGTATAAATAGGCGCAAGTATTTATACAGAGATTTCGTGTTCGACCCAAATGTGTTACCTCGCTCCCCGGTGACCACACAGTCTCGTGAACGTCGACGTGTTCCAATTAGGGCGACGAAAGAGAACGATGACGACGACGACGACATGGTTTCCTCGTTAATCACGATGATTACGCCATTTTCGTGCGCGCAATCAGCCCCGAAAGAAACCGTTGTGTCGCGATAACTGGTTTAAGGAAGGGCAGCGCGTCCAACCTTCTTTGTGAGCGGTACCAACGAAATTTTTCGAGAAATTAGTTTCGCCCGTCTCGGGCGAAATAGCGAAATTGAGTTTTACCGTGATTAAATGGCGATTCTGAGATAGCAGGAGAACTTGAGAGTAGAATTCTTAAAAATGAGAGACCGACTTATAATTAAAATATCTAACGTACAATTCATCAAATTCTTTTAGTCATTGAAAAAAACGGAGAGTTTTTCAAAAGTACGGGTATAAGAGAGGAAAGAGAATAAAGGACCGATGAGCGCAATATGGAGCACGTGTAGACCGAGAGCCACTGATTGCGAGAGACACGCAACAATCGCTGCAATTGACCGCGTAATAGAAACGCGTTATGCAGGCCGCGGCAGGAGCCGGTAGGATACCGGTCGACCTTGAGAATGAACACGATTCCTTAACGTGCGTTTTCCCTTTTACGGAAGGGTTCCGCGTTCGCGTAATTGCCGCGTTATGCTCGACCTTTTACAAAATTCGTGAGCGATAGAAAAGGTGGACAGGGTGCCTGGCATCAGTCAGTAGGAACCACCTGTCGATTCTTGTAGGCTCTACACAGCATATCCGCGCTTCGTAAAGATAGTTATTTAGATTTACTGCAGTTTAATCTTTGTTACACAATTTAGACAAAACATTAAATTAATTACGAAATAAGACTTAGATTATTATCGTTGTAATTTTAGACTCTTCATTATTCGTGATCGCACACAATCTGAATTGAAGGCACTGAGCATTAAACATCAATCATTCGTAGGCAAGTCTCGAATTGTATCACGCGAATGCATTGTATTATCGAGAAATCAGCATTAATGCGGAAAAATTTGCTTGATCCAATTCGGAGAGAGTAAACCGCCGTGAGATCGACTTTGGGAAAGGGCGAGGCAGTGTGAGAGACTAACCACTGGATCCATTGGGTTTAGATACCTCCAATTTTTTTTATGGTAACCACATGAGAAAGTCCATACCGTAGTAGGGTCGTGAAACAACCAGGGTGTATGCTAAGCAAATGCAAATGCACCCGATCTGCATAATTCGCCGGGAGATTTCTCTTTGTTTTGCATGGTTTCGCCTAGCCACTCGGTTTACGCGATACCAATCGAGGTGTTGTTTATTATTAAGGTGTTGAACACTTGGCGTTTTAATAAAACGTATGAAATAAAGAAAAAAACAAGAAAACTTTGTAATAACATTCACAAGTTATTGCCTTGGATGCGAGTCAAGTATAAAAGAAGTCTTAACAGAAATTCGCTGAATTTTCTTTGCAGAAAAATCACTAAATTTTATGTACAGACATTAACGCGAAATATATAGTTAAAATAATAGCATATTTATCGATAGCTTAAGATAGATATTTTAAATCTATATACAGAGAAAGTATAGAAAGAATTTATCAATGTTTAAAATACATTAATAATAATATAAAATAAACATGAAAGTGGAAAAGGGAAAAGAAAATGTTTGGACTATAAAAAGTTTGAACTAGAAAAAGGCAAGAAAGGAAGTTACTGCATAAAGAGAGAACAAGAAAAAAAAATATGAAAAGGAGACGCTGGAATTCTTCTTTACAGATGAAGAGCAGTTTTCCGGAGGTAAAACTGCTCCATGTTCCCAGGAGCGCAGGTAGAGAAACTCGCACGATCGCAATATGAATTTTCTACCTGATAGTCGCGCGGACAGTAAAGTATAAAAGAAACAGCGAATCTCGGACGAGATTTCTTCTCAAACATTCAAAAAATGTAAATCTCTACAGAAATCGCCGTCCTCTCATTAGCCTCGTAGATATGACATGCGTGTACGAATAAAATATGTATAATGTCGCGGAGACAACTTAGACATTTTATGAAATATTCACAAAGGAGTTTAAACAACGCGATTAAATGGCTATCGAGCGATCGCATATTCAATGGCCGAACAAAATCACGATACGTTATCGACATGCATAAATAATTCTCAAATCGAAAACCATTCGAGAAATTAGCCGTGATTTATCGTATCATGTGTGTATCCTTTGTACATAATTTTCCGGTGAATTGTAGGGTAGTTTAATTGACACGTCACCTCTTCTCGCGATCTACGCAGAGCCATTCGTCTTACCTTCGATCCACGTGTCCGCCTTAAATCAATTCGGGGTACAGACAAATTACCAAAAGGGATTAATGGCTTCAACGCCGGCCCTAATTGGCCCCAAATCATGCGAGGGAGCCTCGCCCGATCATTGCCTCGCCCTTCTGATGCAAACAGCGGGCGATACACCCTCGCTCGATTTTATCTTGTCGCTAAAGTCAATTCTACGCCTACGTGAAATTAATGAACATCCTTTTTCGATTGATTACTCGGTGATTCTGGGATCGCGCGTGCTCGTATGCGAGTATATGTGTATATGTTACGGGGATAACCTTTAGAATCTTTTAAATTACGCCGTGCTCTCTTCGGTGGGTGGGTGAATGAATGGAACTGCCCACACGCTGACAATGAAACGTGTTTGCTAATCTAACGTCATTCTACTAACTCATCCGAGCCTGTAATAAGAATTACGAAACCTCGGCTCGTTTGTGCAATTAGAGAACCTGTCTCGAAACCGGTGCGAGAAGTCATGGAATTCTAGGGAAATGGCCTTAATGTAATAATCATTAGAAATCTGTCGGCACATTAGAAATCCGTCTTCAACATTTGTAAAGAGCAAAATATGATTCGTTGCCGACGTTTAAAAGGAAAGAATCAGAACTGTTTAAAAGACTCAGACTATTAATCTATTCAGTAGTATAATAATAGTCGTTATTTATTTGTTACAAGTTCCGTATCCACTTTGCGCTTTGTGTATTCTTAGAAACGTAATTTAATAATGAACTTGAAAAATGATTACGTAGTAACAGCCGGAAACGAGTAATAATGGAGAAAAAGAATTGAATGTAGAACGTAGAAAATCATACGTTTGACTTCAAGATGAGACCTTTTGTCAATAGTTGATTTTGCAGTGGATCTAACGTTAGTCGTAACTCATTCTGACAGATACAGTAAATACAATAAAAAACTTTTCGCTAGGTGTTACTTTAAACTTATAAGTAGTACGGGATTACATTCACACGCGTGTAGAAAAGATAATGTGGAACAAATAGAATCTTCATATAAATGCAAGATATTTATATATAAAATTTATAGCGCGAGAGGAAAAATTTATAAAAAATGTAACTGTGCAAATGTTAAAACGTCTTGTCGCGCTTATAATAATTTATAAAATTATGTTATTAACAAATGTTTCTTTTTTCTTAATATTTGAGATAGTGGAAAAAACTACAGAAACTCAAGCAAAACTTTCACACATAATTAGCGATGAAATAAAAGAGCAAGAAGTTCGTCGAGAGAATTCATGCTCGCACGCGTGGTCAATTTATTCTGCCTTGCCCGGATTCATTCTATATGCATGGAAAGTTGAGAGTACGTTGAATTTTATATGTATACGCTCGCTCCTAATGCAATAATCGAGTTAAGAACGCACTAACGTCATGCGTGTGACATGAGGCTGACTTGGTGAAAACCTGTAGGAAGATTTATTGTTTTTTTTTTGCACGAATTTATAATTAATACATCTCCAGTTAACACATTTAGATCTACCGCGAGAAAACATACTCGCGCGCCTGAGACGTACGAATAAATCGTCCGCTAATATATGTTAACGATCGTATGCTCAACGAATCGGTATAAAAACACCCGTAGGCGGCTTGACATGATCGGACGATTTAATATCATTTCGTTTCAAAGATTTGATCGTACACCTCGCCGTTTAATATAAATCATTTAATTGAGTCCGACAGAGTTACACGCGTGTGTTGCACGTAGGCAATACTTTTTAATTACATTCTTCTGCCAGCCCTTAATTTCTGCAAACGGACCTATCCTTTTAATTAGTATACCGTTGAATATACCGTAACGTTACAATTACAAGGCTTGATGAATAATGCGAAATCATCATTGCGGAATGACGAGTCTGTCTTAAATCGCGATAACGCGATTGTGATTACGGCGTGAACAGCGATTTGCACACGCCACAACGTAAGAAATTTGCGATTGTTTGGTCGCGGATAAGTCATGCTATCGTCCATATTCGCTGCTATGATATTAAGCTGTCGCACGGAAAGCGATAATGCAAACAACTTATCGCGCTCACGTGCAAAGCCAAGTGCTTCGGCATGGCGTACGTGGGCGTGTTTGTGATTTACGCCAGAGTGGTTTGTTTCTCATTTAATGTCCGCGTACGAAATCAATCATTTGCCGATTAATCCGCGAGATTTGCTAATTATCGTACCAGCTGCGCTGATCTTGGCTGGTTGTAAATCTTGCTTCAAAGGAGCACGAACAAACAGCTTAAAGGTACAAAAAAGGTACAATGTTTATTTACGTCCGTCAAGTTCCGTACGTAATTTTTACAGAAAGATACGTCGGCCGGCAAATAAATAGTCGTGGAAGAAGCGTTAGAGGATTTCGTTTATTAGAAACGATCTGGTTTGTCCTGAGTCATTGTCGACATTGCCAATGCCTCGCTGCTCTTCTTCGTCCTCCCGTTCGCAGGTCCGTACCGGTGAATCTCGCGCTTGATTATCTCAATGTCGTCCCTCATGGCGTCCAGCAACTTTATCATCCTCTCCGTCTCACGCAGCACCGGTCTGGGTCGATGAACCGTGAATGACATTGACCGAAATCGCTACACGCGAAATTAACAGATCTTACGGAGCCATCAGCAGCCCGCCTTCGAGCCTCTTCTCCTCGTGAGCCCATCGTAAATCTCTCAAAATTAAATGGAGCTTATTGACATCCTCTCGAACTCTGGCTGTCTGCTCACGATACTCGTTCAATTTGCGTTCTTCAAACTCGATATCCTCCGCGAGGCATGTCTCCTTCTCCTTGTAGTGAGCGACTCCGTTAACCATTTCAGCGATTCTAATTTCGATTTGCCAACAAGCGGTTAATAAAGCTCTCGTTCGGAGAGAGCGGAGAGATGGTTAGACAGATATCGGTAGTAATTCATTCGTCGCCTTAAGTCAAACATCTCTCATATTAAAGCTGCGACACTGTAAATATCTCGCCGGAGAGCTCTGACGTGAATCAGTAAATGCAATCCATGAAATATCGCTAGCGTAGAAGTTCAAATACCACGAGACACGATCTTTATCGGTAGTTTCCCGACGATCGAAAGAACATTCGAAAAGAAAACACAACTTTTAGATAACTAATTATATTAATAGAGGCAACGTTGCTCGTTTCGACGTACTTGCAGCGCAATTTTTCGAGTTCCCTGTCGCGTTCATCCAACTTATCTCTGTAATTTACATGAGCCATCTGTAAAACCTCGTAATCTATAGTGGTCATCCCTTCCCCGAGCGTTTCCAGATTTCGCAGTTGCGTTTTTATCTTCTCGAGCCAGTGCTGCAGAAGGATGTACTCGTAACGATTGCGAGCGAGAATCTCGCGGCGTGACACCTGGCAATGAAGAAGTCCTCACGTGAGCCTCGCGACTAACGTGCATGCACGTCGGGCGGATTTAATTGGTACGTCGCATAATTGCTGTAATAGACAAGTGATGATTCACGGTCATTAAGTTACACCTGCCGACGGGTTATCTCGTTGACAGCCTTCTCCGTAAGCATTCGTCCGGTCTTCGCGTAAATGAGACCCGTCGCCACTTCCCTCTCGCGATCCAAGAGTTCATCGAACACCCGCGCGTTTTCGTCACGCGTCTTTTGAACCCTTTCTTCGTAACTTTGCATGTCGGCTATTATCCACGTCTTCCGCTCCGTTGTGTCGTCAAGGTGCTGCTTGTATGTAAGCAATGTCTGCCTATAGATTTGTTCCATTTGCTCGGATTCCTTGGTCACGTCCACGGGTATCACTTTCTCTTGCATCTGCATACATAAATGCCTCGTAACGAGCATTGTTTCCGTTAAAAACAGCGGACATTTCTACGCTGCATTTGCACATATATCAGTTTACAGTTAATTACAGTTAATCAAAACGATTAAAAAAACACAATAAAATTTGCAATTGAAATTTGTTGTACAAAATATAAACCGAGTTAGATATACATAAAAATTTATAGCTAAAATATTTAACCTTTCTCATGTGCTTGACAATCCACACCTCAAGAAGCCTGTTTCTCCTTCGTAATTCTGTTTGCTCAGCTAAAAGTTCTTTTAATTTTCTGAGCATTGTCTCGTGACTGGCAAAAATCTGCACTGGCAATCACATTAAATCTCAGTACTAAATAATAGTATCTAACTTATTACGTTCTTTTTATTATCGCAATACGCGTTGCGATCATGATCATCATAATTTCATGAAAACACGTGTCAGGATGCTTGGAGAAGCCTTTTATTATTACCATTTCAATCAATCACAATAGCGACGGAACACGTATACAATGCGGAAATATGTTTGTGCGGGGGCGCGTGATGAGAAGGGAGACTTAAGTCCTTAGAATATTACGAAGGTCGTGAGGCACAGTAATTCCACGGGCAGAATGACGCAGAATGACAAGTTTATGCGAACCTCGATTGGTATCTCAGCGAGCACGTGATCAGGCCCCACCACGTCTTGCTGCACTTCCTCTTCGGGCTTCTCTGCCGCCGAGATTGTCGCACGATCATCAGACGGTGCATCTCTTTCTTCTTCTCCTTCCTCATCTTCGTAGCTCCGCTCTCCGTATCTTTCCTCCTCATACTCGCCTTCTGCCGGTTCCTCGTCCCAAAACTCATCCATTTTGTAAAAACCTTCCTCCCCTTCTGCTTCCTCCTTTCTCCCCTCTTCTTCATATTTTTCATTCTCCAGTGCCGAATTTTCATCGTCATTGTCGATTACAGTATTTAGATATAACCTTTCCCCGTTGTCCTACAAAAAATCGCGTATTATCGAATATCTGGGAGCGACTTTAAGTAACTGCAGACGGTACCTCGCCGACCCCGTCCGCGTCGTTCTTCGTCATTTGCTCCGTCATATCGAGACTAAGGTTTAAATCGATAAATGTAAGTAGTCGCGCCCTGGGACGCGGAGCGGAGCAGCGAATGTTACGGGTGAAACGGGGCTGGATAACAGCTGCCAGACGATGAAAACAGTCGAACGAATTCACCGCGGTTGGATCGACGTCTTCGCGAGAAGGCCTCGAGCCGCATGCGGTCGACCTTGAAGATCGAAGATGATCTTTTCTCTCGTATATGCTGCCACTGCCGCGTTGGTTTAACCGCGCTCACGCAGGCGCTGGGAGGAAAAGTTCTTCGCAGGACGTCGATTAAACTGCTGCGAGCTACCGGACACCGTCGGTGTGGATGCACGGTGCATCCTGCAGCGCGCAAGGTATGATTTCATCTTCGTGTGCTTTATTCTGCGCTGGCCACTCTTCCCGCTGATGTATGAAAAGTTTATTTATGGGGGACGTGCCTCGTTCGATCACGCGAGAGCCGCATGATGGCAGTAACATAGTGAGTTGAAACTCGAGTATCTTTCGATTGCTGGACGTTAAAGCGAGGGGAATTAACAACGATGCGATATGTGTATAATTCGTCAGGAATGACACAAAGTTATATCTTGTCATTTCTCGATAAAAAGTGCATTTTTATTTCTTAATTGGCCAGAGAGTATGAACATAATTTAAATGTCTATTGAATACAAGCGATTTAATTCTAATTATTCTTCGACAATTTTACTTTCATGTTCCGAAAAGTTAAACTGAACCTAGCTAAATACATAATAGACATTTTTAAACAAACATATTTTCTCAGAAAATAAAATACATATATATGAAATATATTTTTAAATTTAATATATGTTAAGATAAATTACATCCTTTTGCATATGCGATATGCTTCAAAACACACATGTCTGTTTTCTATTTAATATACTACAATATTTTTGGACGTTGATGTATCGTTACCATTTAAATATTATTTTTTGAATATTTTATTCGTCTATCGCCAACCCAGGCACGTCAATGTTCTTATTCAATAACGTGTCGCGTTTATTTTTAGGCATCACGTAGCGACGCGCAGAGAGACACAATATATATGCCAAGGAAGATGACGCTACAGAATGACGAGGACATGCGTGCTGCCGATGGTGCCTCGCACTTTACGCTTGGTCCTACCGGGATTAGATACCGTGGAGAAACAAAGAAAGAAGTAGGAACAATGTGAGGGTCGGAGAAAAAGAGACGAAGAAGTACTTGAGGCAGCGTGGGCAGCCGTTAGCGCTGCATTCCTGTAGGATCAAGGATCCCTACTTGCCTCGTGTGTGCATTTACATATGCGGACATACGTGTGAGGAGCTTTGACTTGCGACACGAACGCGTGTTCACGCACATGCACCACGGCCAACTACAGACGTAAACGTATCACTCATACACGTGCAGTGACATAAAGCTGTTCGCCTCTCTCACACCCTGGTCGTCAGTATCACATATATGTACATGCATTTTTTTCATCGCGCGCGAGTTCCATGCGCGCAGGGAACAAAGGACATAGGCTCCGTTGCGCGCGAACACCGAAATAATCTCGCGAGAATTAATCGATAAAATTTCGAACGAAGAAAAACAAATTCGCAATGAGTCGTTTTTCTTTCTCTTATTCTTGCAAGAATAACTGTTGTACGCGAGTAATTCGTAATTCTGCGGCCACCACATGTAACACGCGTTCTGCATCGAACTTACGCTTCTCGATCCAGAGGAAATGAAGGAACGGATGTGATTTATTCCGTGGAGATACAGTGCAACGCAGAGCGTATCAGCGTCTTTCCAGACTGCGCAGGGAAAGACATTCGTTCATCACGGTCATCGCGCCAAGTAAGGAATCGGGATAGCGTAAGAAAGCGGTTTATGCGGCATGACGAGTGACAAGCCGAAGACAGACGTACCATGCGGAAGAGCCGAGGGGACGCGCCGTTCTTGCCGTCGCGAACATTCAAGGAATTCATCGCAAGGGCCGCGTTATGTTTTTCCATTTGACTTAACGTATGCGCATAGGCACCAATGTTATGTATATACCGGGCGTGTCCAGGCCGTTCGTTGGCCTTTTCTCGGATTTGATTTCCTTTCGAATCGCCGCGTATATTCCCGACTTGTCCGTGCAGGCTGCAGCGATGGAAACTGGACTGACTGGCTTTAACGGCGCGTCTCGGGCTCGCGACCGTGATGGTCGTATGTGCGAACCACGTGAACGTACATGAGGCTCACCTAGCGTCTGCGAGGCAGTGTCGCGTGCTGCGTGCGTGTGCAGTACATATTAGAAACACGTGCGTATGCGTGCGCGAGAGGGAGAGGATCCCTCGAGAATGCAAGCGCGTTGAATCGTCGTGCGTCAAATAGAACGCGACGAGGAGCGCGGCAGCCTGCAGATACCATTGTGACCGGTTGCATAAACCCGCCATCTTGGTATCCTCAAGGACGCGCATCGAATCCTAAGGTCAACGCACTCGACTCACATCGGCCGCCCTCCGCCTCCTCCTCCGCCTCGTCGTTGACTTCTTTTTCTGGGCCTCTTTCCCCTCCCCCCTTCCCCTCAGCTTGCCACATACTTCTTTCTTTCTTTCTCGCTTCCATCTCGTTGCTCGCAGGTATCGCGCGCGCGCGCGCGCGCGCGCTTCCTCTCACTCTCGCTCGCGGGTGAGATGGAGAATCTCATCTGGCCACGAGCGGGATGTCACTGCCATTAATCCCGCCGATACGGCCCTGGCCAGAGTCGGTCGAGCCTCGGGCCGTCTTCCTCATTTTCTTCTTCTCCCTCTCTCTCCCGCTCTTTCTCCACCTTCTACTACTTCTTCTTCTTCTTCTACTCTTTCGATCTTACGACCTCCGCTTCTCGTACAGAATGATAAACGTAGGATATTCCGCGGGCACCATCGACCGCATCCCCGTATAAAGTACTAGGTCGTTAGAGACGGCATTTAATCTCGCGCAAAAAGCACAACTGTGAACTGGACTGATTAGAGACGCTTCGGTGAGCAGTCTTTCAATCGGCCATACCCTTGTAACTTTCTAACCGAGAGAGTGTCAAGATCCGATGAGAATCAGATCGATACCAGTAGCACGCGATATCGTGATAAACGCAGACGTCTGTTACGCTCGAGAACGCGGTCTGCTAATGTTATGGCTATTTCGCATTTAATTACCTATATACAACAGCGGAAGGAGCTCGGGAAATAGCCGGGAAATAGCCTTTCCACGAGAACGTCTATCGCCGCTAAAACATTGAAATACGCGAATGCTAACTGAAATGCGTTCCAGAATTAAATGACTGTGCAAAGACATAAACGTTAAAGAATCAGTCGGTGAACTCATATCGAGGGAATCGACCTTTCTCGCGTAAAGTCGATTACGAGAATCAACTAAGAGAAGCAAAAGTGCTCAAATCTTTAGAATAATCGTACGGCGAATCAAGAGACAGGTAAATCGCAGTGACCAGAGAGTCGAGGCAGAGAGGGGAAGAAAAAGAAGAAGGATCGGGAGCCGAGGAAGAAGCGAAGGAAGCGAAAGAAGAAGAAAAAGAAAAAGACGATGCGAGGCCTGACCCCGGCCATCTTGGCCTGCAGGGTTATTCTATTTATATCACGAACTTAGCTATATTTAGCTTACAGGGCCCCTCAGGAAAGCGAGCGAAGAAGTGAGTTTAAGGGTGCGGTGGGGAAGGATGCGGAGGAAAGTCGAGAAGGGCCGCAGGTTCGTGGTGACGCGAAGGGAGTACAACAAGTGGGCCTCGAACGATCGTCCAACAACGGCAGAGGTAAGTCGCCCAACGATCGCCTCGGTAATCCGCTTGACGAATACATTAGCACTTTTGAATTTCGTTATCTCGCGCGATTTCCGCCATATCTCGGTCCACTTAATGTCTCGTACTCGTATACTTTAATCCCCATGTTCTATATATGCGTGTAATTTGTATATTTGTATTAACAACCACTTCAGGTTATTTTGGTCGCAGGTCGTAATTTCGACCGTTCAAACATGAGAGAGTTCAATGTTATTCAATGAAATTCACAAAGAATGGGACAATTATGCTAAATGCTTATTTGTATTTTTATAAATGTAAATGCGTTGATAAAAACTTTGCAAAGATTATAAATTAATTCGCGATAAGATTAAAAATAGAATAAATATAACGAAATTGTAAGAAATGTGAAGCAATAATCCAAATCAGTATAATCATTCACTTTTATTAACTTTTTTCAGTTGCGCAACTATAAAGAAAATTAAATTAATATAAAATAGGATAATGGTTCGGTGGAATTTGAAAAGTTATCGAGTTATGATATATCTTCTTGAAATAGAAATTACCTTTCTTGTAAACTTAATAGTAATCTTCTGAAATTGCTGCTTCGCTTTGTTCAAGTCTTCATTACGTTGCACCGGAACAATCGCGATATCTCAGAACGAATATAAAATTCATGGCGCGAAAAGAGGGAGTCACGATAGACGCTTCACCGACTTGAGGGCGGCTATATGCTCGTGTCGGTCTATCGAGGTGTTATCGCGGTCCACGCCGTAAATTCAGGCCTCAACAACCCCGATTACTCCCGCTCTTCCTCTTTCTAACCTACTCTCTTTCTTTCTTTCTCTCTCTCTCTCTCTCTCTCTTTCTGCCTCCCTTCCACCTTACTCTCACTCTTTTCCTTCGAGACCCGACGAACTCGCGTTGCTATTTCGCGTCCGCGAAAAGATCCGTGGCTTCTCCCGAGTACGTGTTATGAAGGAAGCTATACGAGGGACGAGCACGAAGACAGTCATATATCCCAACCGTATACACTGACCGCATACCAGACGTGAACACTTACAACCGACGTAAGGTCCAAACGTCCGTACCATGACCGAGCATTCGCAGTTGCTGTCGCGAACTGCCGTGCTAAATCATCCTAGTCGGGAGATGTACCACACCGAGGAAGTGCCACGTATACATTTGTGCAAGGGAGAAGGTCCTTTCCGCTAGAAATTCTCAAGGAGATCGAACATCAGAAAGTAGAGGAATAAAAGCAAGAAAAGAATAGAACTTATGTATATTCCATTAGAGGTTTTCATAATCAATTACTGATATTAAGGTACGGCGTTTTTATTGGATCGCTGACGGAGTGTTTTATTGAGATAAGTGCCAACATCCTAATAAAAATATACGTCTAGACATTGATAAAATAGGGGAGGGGAGGGGTAGAGAGGAAGTTATAATTTGTTCACATCACGAGTTTACTTCATTATTTGCGAAAGATGGGAAATAAATTGCCGCGCGAAGTGCTGAAGTGCCAAGGGCATTACTTCTTTTTAATTTAGTGCATCCTTCGCGTATGTCGAGGCTCTCTCACCCGGTACGAGCACCGAGTGTTCGTGGGTCACGCGTTGTAGTGATAAATCATCCTAGATAATGGGATACCACCATTCCATTTCCAACGCGCTGTCAGCGGATAAGAACCGATACGTATGCGAAGTATTTTCCGCCGAGAATTCGTAGCTCTTACGCGTCTTGTGTCGATGTACTGAATCATTTCAGACAGGTTTACAATTTATTATTCGGAGAGAATAAGCGACAGGGACAAACGGTACGGAGAGAAGGAAGACGCGTTGTCGGCGCGTGTACATACGTTCAATAAAAAAAAAAAATAATAATAATACGAGCCCATTGAAGAAAACGAATAAACATGAATAGAACAACACTCTTCCCGTTTTCCAACCGGCGGATCGCCGGTTCTGCATTTATGGATTTCCCGTGTGCATTCTTCCCTCACAATAAGGACATATTTATGAATGTGCCTAGTCCGGGCATCGCCGCGTCGTCATGTACAGTCGGCTATACTCGTAGATTAGTAGACGTGTTTGCGACGCTAAATCATGTCCGAGCGCGAATAAGTTATCGAAGAAAAACGCATCTCGAAGCGCACGTAGAAGTGCACGAAGCACGAAGAAAGAGGTACGAAGGTCTTCCTCGCCGGGAATACCCGCGGTGAAAATTGCGCAACGCCGAAGTCGCGCGTCCCACGCTGTCGCTATACTGCAACATCGACGTTTGCGCGATTCCAAGGGTAAAAGGACGTAATCGAAAGAGAGGAAGAGACGGACGCGTGTACGCGTATATCGCGCGTGCATTTTATAATTTCGCCGGATGAATCGGCATTAAGCTCCATTGCGTTGCTGCCAGTGCGTGGCGGTGTTTGCGCGCCGAGTGACTTCACGATAAATCAAGCGAACGTGAATCAAGAGACGAGTTAACAGCATCGCGAAACAAAGGCGCGGCCTTCTGTGATTCGGCATTTTCCTTTATCCCAATGAGAGAGGGATGTATACGGCGTACACCACATTTCGCAGTAAATAACCGACGCTAATGGAGATAGTGCGATCTGATTTTCTATTATTACGGAAGTCGTTCATTCAGAGATACGTGACTCTCTTCCTCTCGCTCTTCCTTCATCGCGGCCAACGATAATAAACCTCCTACAAGCCCTCAACACAGCTTTATGCAACAAATTCGCAGGAAATAATTTAACATACGTAGTTAAGAGAGATTCTTGTAAATGATTCTCTCTCATAAATGGAATAGAACGAAACGTATGGCATACATCTGTACCCGTTTCTTCGTATATCTTGCATCCAAATACGATTAACCTTTTGAATTACATTAGTATAAGCTATAAGTGTACTATACCTACACTAATGCGTAATGAATTTCGTTACGTATGCCACGTAATATATTATGGATGGTATCATTACAAAAGAAAATTTGTAAAAGTTATTTCTCAATTTATATTTCTCGCTTATCCTATGCAATCTAGAATATGTGCACGAAATTAATTTAAGTATGTTCGGTATCTTATGATTTCTCAAAGAATACTGTAAGAGAGAACAGTAAGAAGAAAAATTTAAGACTTATTTCATTAATGACATTGTCTATAATCAATTAAAAAATAATACTATCTAATTCATTTATTTATAATAATGCATTAATATCTCTTCAATCAGAGTTGAGTAAAATCATTCTGGTGCCCAATTTGATAATTATAATCTTACGTTCCTCTACCAAAAACTAATAAAGATTTTGATTAAATTATTTTAATGTTTTTTTTGCAAAAATGGACGGTTTGTTATTCAAATAAATAAAAACAGACATATAAACATAAAAAGAATACATATATAAGAAAATTACTTTTAATGCAGTCATCGAGTATCCATTATTTTAAATAAGAATAAACTCATGACTAATAGATAATGTGTACTAAAGCATCATCAGCTTATTGAAGCATTCAATTACGCTTATCGAGACGGTTTCTCTATCTATTGCTCTAAACGTAAACCTGCTAAGCAAACACATTATCATATTTCACAAAACAATTCTTACCTTCTTCGACGATTGCGGCCTTGATCATGCGTCTCGTGAAGCGAATGCCGACGACGATCGCGATTTCGTTTCTTCAGGCTTCTGCCTTCGCTGCTATAGATCGGTCCACCTCGCGTCAAGGTCCCAAGATCGCTCGACATGAACTTCTCATGATGGTTCATGCTATTCGATCGCGGACGTTCGTAACCATGAAATTTCGTGGAATTACCGTGGTTGATGATCTTTCGGGAGCCGTTGTGCATGTAGCGGCCATGTTCCCTCGGCAGACTGCAGTAGAGATTTTGCGACGTGTAAATCGTTTTGCCCAAGGATTTATTGTCGCGGCTATTATCGCCAGTATTTGCATTCCCCTTCGAGTAAAACGTGGAATTGACGTCGTGGCTTCCTTTCGAACCGCCACCCAGATGTTCCCGCAACCACTTTCCTATGCCACTACCTCCGCCGCTTCCAGTATGATTGTCTTGAACACCATACGAATCGCCGGTCTTGCTCCTGTAATAGAAAGAACGAAACGATATTGCTTACGACTGATATATAGACGTAAACTACGTTCGATTACTTTCTTCCCACGCGTGTTCATAAAATACATAGGGATGGAAAATTGTAACACGGCCGTCACGTGGCAACGATGAAAGAAACCGCATTGCATGCTGCAAGAAGGAAAGACAACAAGGTACAATATTTCAATGGAGAGAGGAAGAAATGAAGCGATATTGCGTTCACAGTGTTCGAGAAGTGCGGCATATAATAGTCGCGCCATGACGGCTTCGGTTCAGCGGTTTCGATTTCAGTACCCAGACAGATCGATAAAGAAAGACCATGTATGTAACGAGGCAGAAACTAAAAAAAAAAATAAAAAAAAAAAAAAAAAAAAAAAAAAGAAAAGATACGTGACCAGAAGAAGAGCCTGGAGGGAGAAAAGAAAGCCGGAGGACCAGAAGACGAACGAGTGGCGAGTGAATGCGGGCACACGCCCGCGAGGGAATCAGGGCGAATGCTTTATTGTAATAAGGGCCATGTGGGACGAAACAGAGAGACGGCTAGTGGATGGGGGAAGGGCCGGTAGTAGTTGGGACGCGATGACCTTGGCAAGGTCATCGATACTTCTGGCCACCGCCAGTAGAAGCCGCCACCGCGTGGCACCTTCTCGACACGTACGTGTGGCTTCGAGGGTTCTTCTTTATCGATAATTCTGCACTTCTCAGTAACTGGCACTTTCTCAATGTCAATTAATTCTTACTGCGTAAGCTAGCAATGCGTATTCGTTACGAGCCGCGATAGACCGCTTATACCGGCGCGTTAAACCAACGAACTTTATCGCGATGCCATCCTGTATCACTGTGGCGTGTATCACAGTCAGCATGGCAAGCGGCGCATCGAATTAACGATCGGCATTATAATTTAAATCAATGCCAAACGCGCACGGTTTATATTTAATCGGAGGGCCGAAGGGGACGCCTAAAGACTAAATACGAGCGAGTGTCGCGCTTTGCGATTCGCCGAGATGCACTTAATTAATTGCAGCGAAATTAATTAGCCGCGTAACGCAAGTTACTTAATTGACCGGCAACGAACGAGTCTTAGACTTCCTGATAAGGGGACAGTCTACCTTGTCGAAAGTCTAATCGGCAACGAGATCTCGAACCCAACATTAAGAACGAGGAAGCGGTGGAGAAGGAAGCCAAGTAGCAGCAGCCTTGATGCAGTTTCGTGATTCTCGGCGTATTATCCGGCGTATTACGCCACTGTATTCCGGTTTTGCCGCCCCCTCCGGCCGTTCGGGTACCCGCTCATCCCCCTATGCTGTTATCTCTTCGGCTTTTTTTCCCCAATGCTCGTTTTTGCCTACCGTCTCGTGAGCCGCACCCGAACCCGAAAGCAAACGCATTATCACGAAGCAATCGTCTTCTTCTCGGCCAATCAACGACCTCTTTAGGGATCGCACTTTTGGTGGTAACCGGTTACATTCCCGGTATCAAATAAAAACACTTTGCATTTTCTCGCTTAAACGGGAAATAATGATTGGCAAAGTGCATCGTGCAGTATTTCAAGCTAAACTTGTAAACATTATTATTAATTAGTACAAACGATTACGAAAACTTTTTAATATTTTAATAAACAACATGGATTATCCTGTTTTTTTACAATAATAAGAATTATAAACTGTATAAATTTAGATATGTCTTAGATATGTATCCGTTATTTTAGTATTTAATAACAAGTGACAAATGAGAAAGATAGCAATATCTATCTAATCTACTATAATATATCATAAATAAATTCACGTCTACATAAAGCAAAAATCCAAATTATATTTGATGCAAATTTGATATTTTTATTCTATTTATTATTAAATGTTATTTTTCCTTTCTTTCTCTGCTATCTGTCTAGCGTATTTAATTACAGTTTAATCTTCGTGATTCACGCTCGTGTTCACTGAAGCCTGAATTCAATGTACTAAGCAAGGCATTTGTATTCATTCTGCTCGCTCCAGAGATTCGAGTTCTCTTTTTGTCACGTTCATTCAATTAGCCTCGTGCCATTTTATTCGATGACGTTGTCGGTTACAACGCAAATGTGAATCGCGGATACAGCGTGATTCGCTGATAGAGACTATTGTTTCAAAACGATTGCGCAGCCATAACGAAACATGCGCCAAATTATTATTATTTCTCAGTCTTATGTCAGTTTTATCTTTCAATGACATTCAATTTTAATTCGCTAGCTAATGAAACAAATAGGTGTAAATGGAATATATTTATATTTAATTTTTTTATTAATGAAAATGTTATTCCAAAATCTTAAGTAGTCTGCAACTACATTACAAAAGAACAACTATAATTGAAGAAATCTAGGATAATAAAAAAGATTTATTATAAATAATTAAATTAAGTTTCAGATTTATTCGTAATCCATCGGACAGGCTTATATTTAACAAATATATTTTGCAGACAAATTAGAAATGGCGATACGACTCGAGTAAAAACATGCTCGATTTCATGGAACATCCTACCAACATTCACCCTACATCTTTTCATACTTGAATGACCTGAACTCGGGCTGATTCTCTTCCTTCTTACTCTTCGTTTCGCCAGTTCTTCAGGTTTTGCGCGGCTCGTTTCGCGAGTCTCTCATTTTGTTCTTATTTTTCCCTCCTCGCTGCTGTTTCGTTTCTTTCTTTCACTGGTTTATCTTCTTCGCTCTTTCTTTGTTGGTACTTACTTTTTACTAATTTCTATTATTTCTATCTGTCTCTTCTTGTGAAGAGATTTACGTTCTATTCTTCGAGATTCGATAGTACTTGTGTCTTCTTTAAGATATTAAATTAATAATTTATCACTTAGTTAATTAATCTTATATAGATAATATACAGATCGTACATTATTAGTGTTTTTTTGTAACAAAGAATATGTAGAATAATTTATTAAGAAAATCATGTCTATCACATGATTTTAGATTTGATAATATGATATGTACTTGCTGAAATTGATTTTTATAAAAAGATCTCGTTCATATTGTGCATAACATAAAGCATTGATATCTTTTGCATCATTTTAAACACGACTATAATCGTAAATTATAAATTTCTGGTTACACACAAAAGTATTACTTATATAATGGAAAAAAGTCACAGTTCTGAAGATTGTTTATTAAAATATCTACAAGCTGATGCTTTCACCTTGACAGAAAAGCCACATATTGATTACTACTAGATGATGTTGCAGTATTTGCAAGTAGGGATGAACGTTGCAGTACATGGGATTAACATTTAGATGAGCGGAATACTTGCATCGACTTATGTTGCGCGGTTGCTCCCTGAAGTACAAAGGATTAACATCCTTACAAGCACCCATACGTGTTTTTATGCCGCATCCAACTGAATCATCCTTATACTCATAAACGTCACCGGTTTCTTCGAGCGCGAGCCTCTCGACGGAAGTCGGCTCCTCTTGTAGCGAGTTCCGAAATGCCTCGGCCGACTGGTTTCGGCGAAACGATAGCGAAAATCCCCGTCAATATTGATCGTTGTTCTTGTCTCGGAGTCAAAGGTCCTTTCGAAACAACGAGCCCCGGAGCAAACGCCGAGCGTGGAGCGGCCGCTCTTCTTGCCGATCTCTCGCGCGAGCGTCGCCGTCGTGAAAAAGCAAATGCGCCGCATCGCGAGGGTGCTCAAATACGTGCCGCTCCGTGCCCTCGAAGCATAATACGCGTATTATACGCCGGCGTACCTGTTGGGCTAAATTCATCTACGGTCCGAGGATCGGCGTCGGCGCCTTTGAGCCTCCTGCTGGAGCGGTATCGCGGAAGAGCAGGTACCTGCGGGAGATATGCGTTTATGCGCAGGACAACGATCCCGGTTGCGGAGGATGCCCCTTTTCCACGTATGGGATACTCCCAATCGTTTCGGACGGTTATCGATCGTGATCGACGCATACGCTTTCATGACTTGGCTTTAACGCGACGCACATAACAGCGCGCTACGGAATTATGCGTGTGCGTGGCGCCGTTTCTGCAGCATGGCAAGATGAGAAAGAGAGAGAGAGAGAGAGAGAGAGAGCAAGGAGAATAGAAGATCCCTTATCTCAAGATGGAGCCGATGCAATGCCGTGTCGGCGTTACTAATGTCGTGCCTGTTGTGACAGCCACTGTACGGTAAAACGGCGATTTAAAGCACGTCGGAATGCCCGATGATAATAAAGTACTCCTCGGATTCGTAATTACGACGGGTCACGAACTATCGTTGGCCGGGAACGATTCCGATGTCTCTCCTCTGATTATCTTTGATAGTTCGGTCAGACTGTCTCGTGCGATAGTCATAGTTTATTGTCGTATACGGGAGCGTTTATTCAATGTCGCCGAACGGCATGTTATAATGCCACGGCGTCGCGTTGCACGTATAGCTAGTTTGCTATCAGGATTGCCGAGGATCGACGTTATTAACTCATTACTGCCCACCGAACACCGCGTGATTGCGGTACGTAATTCACTAAGCAAGGAAATGGAATTACGTATATTAATAAGCTTAAATCTTCACTCGGCGGTAATTTACGCACGATGAACTGTTATTGCATTATCTGACAATTAATCAAACTTGATTCTAGGTATTCCTTCTTCACTCATCCCGCGGAATTTTTTTACACTTATCCTAATCGACTACTGATATTTATAAATAATGAACAATATAGTTATTTTAAATACTCTTGAAAAATGTTTTTTAAATCATTTATGCAAAATTAATTGTTTGATGTTTAAGAAGCATTATTGGTCATAAGATCCAATAATATCCGATCCAAAAAAATCGATAATAAAAGCTGTAGAAAATAATACAAAAATTGTAAGAAGTTTTTAAATAGAATACTTTTATTTAAGATATTTTATAGCTAGACAATTTAAGAACAAAAACACTATTAATAGGGAATATGTCTTCGAGTTTAAAGTTCCAATAAAATTGTATTAAATAAAATCAAGCGTGTTAAAACTCATAATCATAAATCGTGAACATATAAAAGAATATATTCTTTGGAGAGAGAAAAAGAGAAACTGGTAAGAAGATGTGTCTAAAATGAGGACATATCCTTGAATATGAGAAAATCAGTCTAGTCACTCTGTCAACATAATAGAGCTATGTCTCAACCAACGTCTATTCCTTCATCACAGATCCTTCAGCGTAGAATAAAACGTTTTGAAGAACGATGTGGGATTACGATGATTGCGTTCAGTTCACTGCCATACCTACGTTTCTTGCGCTCGCCAAGTCAAAGGTCACCGGGCTGGTTCCATAGCGATCCGTTGTTCTCCAGGTACCGTGGCTGCCTTAGTCTAGACAGAAGAATCAAGCGTACCGCGCTCGCGCGCGGTCGCAAAAAATACGTACGATCCGGATGGAAGACGGTTGTGCGACTCGACAAGATCGTCCTCGTCATCGGCCGAGTCCCCTGCGATTCTTTCGAGCAAAGGTCACGAGGCAAGGTTTTGTTTAACGGTATCGGCCGTCCGTCCGTGATGCTAATACCTCTCGCTACACGATCATTACTCCGGCGGTCGGGACACTGATTGGCTCGTTACGTCACACGATCTCACGCTAATGATCCCAACAAGGCACCGGATATCTCCGATCGACCGGATCGTTTCGGTGGAATGTGAACGGGCCGTGCCTGCCGATCGCTCTCGACCGTGGATTATACGAGAAAACCGATCTGATTCCGGCCGCGGAACGATATATTTGGCACGGGAAACAAGGCCGCGTGTCTGTGTCACGTAAAACCACGGTGATGTCTTAAGGTTATTTATGGATTAGAAGGTAGAGATATAATTTCGCCTCGAGTGGATCTAATATAAATCTCGAAATTGATTATAAGGCAGGTTTGCGCAGTGAGTAACTAGTGGCGTCGGTATATCGGCCGTCTAGCCTTTTGCTTTGCTCGCGCGGGATTTGCGAGCATCTTAAGAACGTGAAATAAGTTGCTCCTATTTGTCGATCGTAATACACTTACCAAGGGCCGCTTATTTCCCCTGGGAAAAAAAATCAGGTGGCATGGGTCTACATTACGAGGGCAGTTGGCTTTGAGCAAAATGCCACATGCATCGCTTGCGAAGCGAGCGAGCCGAGGAATCTCGCAGACCGGTTTAGTAAAACGAAGAGTTTCCGAGGAAGATAAACTCTTATTGCTTGTATAATTACAACAAAGTCCGGCATACGTTCCGCAATCAGGAGGAGTGACGATTTAAAGAGGCTAATAATTATTTCTCGGCGACATCCCATTAGTCGTGATTAATCATTTATTTTTTTTGAATCATTAGTCATAAAGTCGTACTAAGATTCCTGAATCCCGTATGATGGATGGGCGCGGATCGTTAGAAGACATTTTCACGCTGACGATAAAGTATATGAAGTACGCCTTTAAAACGCCGTAACATTCGAAATAATCTTCCAGCTTGCCAGTCGTTGCGGTTTCCGCAATATAAGCACGGCCCGCGAATCTCATTTAAAGATCGAGCAAGGAGTCCGTCACGAGAATTTGCCGCATGTCACTATGCTACTATATTTTATAACAATGAGTAATAAACCTTGGTGATATACGGCTGTAGAGCGACCCTTTTTACGTGCGAAAGTCGGTTCACGAGGATGTTCAAGGAGGCAACAGCGGTGGCGTCGGCGTCGGCGGCGGCGACGGCGGCGGCAACGAAACGAGAACGAAGAAGGCGGCGGTGCAAGAAGAAGGAGGGTTAATGCAGAAAGGGACGGGGTACTTGCGCGCCTGCGAAGGTGGAAAAAAATGACGGTTGTCCTGCAGCCATGGTAGTCTGCAAAAATGTTTCGCTGTGCAGCGGCAGCGGCAGCAGCGACGATCGCATTTGAATACCGCCTGTCCTTGGCAAGTATTGTCTGCCTTCCTTCTTCTTCTACTTCTTCTACCGTCTCCTCAGCTTCCTCCCCCTTTCCCCAATCTCTCGCCCTTCCTCTCTTCACTCTCCTTTCTCTTACCTCATTATATATATTCACCGCGTAATATGTGTACCTGTATAGCACACAGCGCGTCGGACTCACCACGTGCTCGCGCTTGCTAAATTGCAGGCTAAGATCTTCGTTTTGCACATTAGCGAGAAACGGTCGTCTAACCCCGGCGCTTGGTACCGAGAGGTCCTTCCATTGAAATGGAAAAAAGATGAAGAAGATTTGAATATTTTAACGCGATCATATATCAGCCATGAAAAGTCGGATAATAGAATCTAACAGAAAAAATTGAATTTCTCAATAATCGCTTGTTTAATTGTTTTGGATTTCTTTGGAAATCTATCTATTATAAAATAATATGAGGATCATAACTGTATAAGATATTATCAAAACATAAAAATAAGATAAGAAGAAAGAAGCTAGAGAAATGATGGTTTAATAATGGATTAAAAATTTCAATTAATAATATCAATATCAATTTCATAATGATATAAATATATTGGATAAAATACTTAATTTTGATATATTTTGTAAAATAGGGGAACAATGTCCACTTAATGCTTACAAGTTGAAATTTCTCGCACGCTCTCGACCCTTCGTCATAATGGAGGTCAGTCGTGGGGTCCGTCATGAGACCGCACGATAATTTATGGACGCGCCCGCGAGGACAAAAGTCGCGGCGAGAGAGAGAGAGAGCGCGCGTCACCGCGAGATCGTAACGTGCAATTAGCGCAAATGTAAATAAGAGAAGCACAATTTAACACGGCCCGCGCGGATCATCGCGAGTACGGTCTCTCAGCCTATGTGGTGCTCCTCCCTCTCCTTAACAACTTGGCGCTCGCGAACTTTATGCGGCATTGCGGCGCGAGTTTTTACGTCGTTCAGTTGTAGGAGGGGCACCGCGAGAGATGGGGCAAGGTGGGCGTGCATACATTTACTGTCAAACTATGAATCCGAGGGGCCCTCTTATCGCCGCGTCCTGTAATTACACAGTCGAGGTCGCACTAGTATAAAGCACGAACTTAACGCTTCCGATCTTTGGCGCGCGAGTGCCGTGCACTTTTGAACGATACGACGGGCGTACAAAGCCGGCGAGATTATAGGTACGTGACGTTTCGAAAACCGGCTTGCGAGCCTCCCCAAGATTATGGCCCCCTTATGTGCCAGAGGTTGCGACAATCTCGCGCGTAGGAAAGGGTTCATCCACGGGAGAAACGAACAAAGTTGGCTCGCGGCGTTGTGAAATTACGCCGACGGGTAAAAATCGTGTGTTAAATAAATTGTCGTAACAGTATCCGTAAACGTAAGTCCTTACGTTTATGATTCGCGTAATTTTGCAATCAGATTCCGCAAAGTCGGATTGTCTCGGTAATTTTACGTCGGACACATGAACTGTATTATTTACTGAATAACGGGAGAGTATACATTTTTTCTACTTTTCCTTTATTGGAAAAGTAATTGTACAAGTCAGGAATTGTAAATAATTGTTAGACGATAATATTAAAGCATGCTGCATCATGATATAAATTTCAAGATTTTACTTCAATAACAATAATTAAATTTCACGGCGCTTGGATGTTTGAAAGAAGCTCATTAAAACACACGAATTTCAAAAATCTCCCTTGGAAAATGTCAGTTCTTGCAGCACGATTATCTGTACTTCGTATAATACCTCCTTGCCTTAAAGCACCGCCATCGGAGTCGCCGCCAGATCCGACGATAATGATAACGACATGCGGCCCATGTGAAAGCGTAATCGCGCAAATACAATGCTCGCGCATACGTTACGATAGAGTGAACAAATGAGGTCATTTTACGATTTGGAAGCAGCAGCAGGAAAATTTGTCTGCGGGAAAGAGGGGGAGGAGAATATAACATATATCTTTCTATTTTTCTAAAAATAGCATTTGTTGCTCTTGATCTCTCCAAGGGATATACTGCTTATAAAAATATACGCGCGCATATACAGGTGAGGCAAGTAGGTATTTACAACCACAGTCTGGACGACTATGTACGCGTATATCGAGGTACTCTTCTTAAAGAGTCCTGGCAACACTATACCGGACTATACGATATAAACGTATATGTCTTATGGTGCTGTAGTTTACTGGCGCTGCATAAGTATATAAGTGCGGGCATACATAGAGACGCGCGTATAAATGTTTTTATATACAAGATACGTATACGTATCCGAATATATTTATATACCTACATATCTATATACATATATATATATATATACATATATATGTATATATGTACACACAATTGCGCGCAAATCCCCGCGCGCGCAACTTGGCCATTGCTGATTGCTGGCCACGTTGCTCCGGGGTAACTGTAGGCAACTCTACGTGGGCTCGTTATGGTTTCTCCGGCTCGATAATGTTCGATTGAAATGATCCCGCCGTAAACCGTGAAATACGTACCAATCATACTCGTCGGGCACATACGGCGGTATATACATCGCGAGGGGACCTAGGAACGCGTGTACAAGCACGTCGACGAGGCCTTACGACGAGGAATTGAGACTTCAGGCGGTCTACGACGAGGTGGAGATATCTCCACGATGATCGCTCCACCGGGCATACAATTTGACGTTTAAGCCTCGCTTACTGGATATAACGCAGCCCTTCCGATTGAGCCTCGCGGAAAGATAAGCCCTTCGTACAGCTGCTACGGGGGAGTATAGACCCTCCTTCTCTCGCAGAACGGAACGTCTTCGTGACTCGGGTATACGATGCTTATCTCGCCCTTTCGCGATATGCGCGAGGGTAATGTTTAATAACATACGTTTGCCTTTCTGAAAATATGCTTCCTTTGTAGGCAGAACTTGGCTATTTTAGCTTATTAGCCAGGGAATGCGATTGTACAACAGCGGACAACAGTTAAAGTTTATTGTTACTGACTAATTTATCAACTATTTACTGTAATATACGTAAATACGAAACCGAAATAAGAAACCGAAAGACAAAAGCAATAAAAATCAATGACGAGTAACAAATTAAATGTATGCGCAAAGTACAAGTATGACCTTGCAATATCAATTTTCATTGCTTAAAATTATTATAACTCGACATGCATGAGAGAGAGAGAGAGAAAATTTTTGACTTTAATTAATTTTCTGAATACGCTTAAAATGTGGTACAATATTTTATATTTATAATTTAAAATTTTATTTTAACTTTGAAAAAAATTGTAATCACGTACTTTAAGGTAGAATTTTGATTAGGTTTTATATTCGTACTTTTTTCCCGTAATATATATTTAAAGAATCCATGAATGGTAAAGGTTTAGACGTGAATTATTCAAGTGAAAAGAGAGAAACTGTTATTTTCTAATCTACCTCAGCGAAGCCAGCAAATTGAAATCGCAAATAAAGGGACTTCATGCCAAGCCGAACTGCTCCCGTCCGAGAGGGACTAAGGAGTTCCCGTTCCTTATAAAATATTCATCACGTACTCATTCGAGCTCGCTTCCAGGTCACTAGCGCTTAAAGCCTAAGATGTGAGTTACGTCGCGTTTCACGGCTCTCTCGACCAACAGATTTCAACCTGGCAGTGGCAGGTTGATTAAGTATATGACAAGCAGGACGTAAAGAAACACGGAGACTCACGTCCTGCTGTCTTGCCGGAATGACTCGGGTCCGATCGTGATTTCGCATAGATGCGGTAAACACGATTCAGGAAGCGCCGGATTCGGTGTCGGCAAAAACGTTCGAAGGCGCGACACGACCGCAAAGGTGAAATTGTGGTATACAATGCAGACGCGCAAGCCTGAAAAGTCAATCTTCCATGCGAATCTTTGTCGATTCTCCTAGAAACTGCCGCGTGATATGTATTTTTCACGCGGCGATGCTGATAAAAAAATACACGTGAAAGTGAAACGGCGGAATACTCTCATTCAGAGATTCTGCATCGTAAGTGGGCATTTGTTTAAAGGTGACAGGAAGCGACCGATTTTGCGCGATAGCGGGAGGAATATTAAAAGCGACGAAAACATGACTAACTCCCGGATCAAAACCACACTACATGAAATAGTGATCTATATATCTTGTCGAGATATTTAACATATAGCATTTGTGTTCGATGTAGATATAAAAAAAAGTCGTAGGCGAAGAAAATACAAGAGGAGAGAAATACGGAATGATAAGAAATTTCAGATTATAAGATAGTTATCTATCACCCTCAAACGGGAAATCCCTATATTAGAGCTGAAGGTACATATCAATTCAATATTAATTCATTTCTTTCTTGGAGGAATTTGACTTGTTTCTCATAATCAGTTATATTGTATATGTGCTATGTATTGTAAAATAGTAAGACTTCAATAACAAGATAATGGCTTAATTAAGCTAGTAATTTGTTTTGACAACATATGTTGCGTGAATTGAACACTTCAAGGATCATCGCCGTAAGGCGCACGCGTCTCGCAAGTCTGTTTCATACCGTGAATCACGTCATAATTGGCTGTGATGTAACATGATTTAAGCGCTACTATCTTCCCTCGATATATAACACTACTTAAAGTACATTTATATCAGATGTTCATTGGCGATTTGATTAGTTTTTGTTGGCATGCACATCTTTGGTGTTAAACGAGCCACGAGAAGTACCTTATGATACGATGCCATATCAGTCGAGGTGAGTTCACCTAAGTTCAGCATCAATAGAATATAATCGAGCGTTGCTCCATTTCCCGCAAGACTGCGCGAGTGGAAGCCGACGGAGATGAAGGGAAAGGAGGCGATAGCGGCGGAGAACGGAGGAAGAGTTAGAGAGAAGTAAGAGGAAGAGATACGAAGGTGGGATCCTTTTACACGAGTCGGCTTGCACGAGTTGTATCGGGTGGTATGGGTGGAGCGAAGTTCACGAGGTCGGGTCGTACGGGCAAGCCTAATGCAACGATTATCGGTGCTGAGTTATTAGGCTTAGGCTGAAAGGGGAGTCGGAGAATGGAGTAGAAACGATTCGTCAAGACCTGTCGCGCCGTAAAACTGCGTGGGCGATTACAATGACACGCGATAAGCCGCTCCCCCGCCTCGTTCCCCTGATTAGAGACAGACCTAAAGCGACGTGTCTTAGATCGCAAATCTCTGGCGGTTGCAGCGCTCTTTTGTTAGCTAATCTCATATACAATTTCACTTTCGCATTCTGAATGCTGCCGCACTGAGCCGGCATACAGTAGCATGCGACGGCTGGTTTTTGCAACATCCGGTATCCTGTTGGAAGAAAGGACGAGAAGGGAGAAATGTATGCGACTTTATGCGCCACAACGTTGAACTTATAGCACGGTCTATGTGAATTGGACACGCGGCGCGGATGCGGATGATACCTCGAAGACGACGTTTATGTAGGCGGGCGTTAGAGAGTTTTTGAACGTGCCAGCAATTTGTTTTCCGCGTAACACTCGAGCTCAAACGCGTCTCGTCTGATTCGCATTAAACGATTTACGGTCCTTACGTAAGTAGGTAGTAACACCTGCCGGTTGAAAAAATACACCTACTACGATCAATTATACTGTACGAACTGTAATAGTCGCGGCGGCTTCCTTCTCACTTCACTCTCAAACTACGAACAGACATTTAGTTCAATCGAATGTGAAAAAGTGCGTTTCTCCTATCATTAAGCGTACAAACGTGATTTAGCATAACGTAGTATTGAAAAGCATTTATTAGTAGTTACATTAGTAGCTAAAAGGGAGAAAGTACTTTTTGCTTCTTGAATTTAAATTTCTTTAGTGATTTTTAAATTAATTTTAATAGAGCTTGTAGAAAGACGGACAACATTGAAGATAATGCACGTACGAAAGAGTCGAGCGAAGAAAAAGAATCAGCTAGCATAGATTGAAGAAAAAGAAACACATAACGAAATAGAAACATAATGAAAAATGAAAAAAAACCTCCGTAAGAGAAGATTATTCAGACAAGGGCATATGAAGTATATTTAAGATCCGGCTCATTTGCCTCCCACGCCACGCGGTCGACGAGAATTAAATCTGACTTATTTCATCTCCGACTAATTTGAACGTTTTCAAGCGGCGAAGAGAATAAAAACCTCTTTATGTAATCCTCGCGAGGCTGACCAATCAATCCCACGCAATAAAATCGAGGACGTTGGGAACTGTCCTGTCGAGGGACCCCGAGACTGTAACCGCGCGATATACGCGGGATTCGCCACATCAGTTTGAGGATTGGTGTTACGTCAGCGACTTGCACGCTCGTTCGTGCAATTTATAACTCCCACTTGTGCTTTCCGAGAGTACGAGATCAAGACGAATCGTGCTTCATCCTCTCCTCCGCTTAACCTCCAGCCGTGGCGCCGCAGTTGACCGTGCTTAATAGTTTCTACTTCAAGAGAAAGAAGAAACGGTGAGGAACGGAGAAGAGAAGAGAGTGAGAGAGAGAGAGAGAGAGAGAGAGAGAGAGAGAGAGTTTCTGTCCCGAGGCTAGGCTATAAATCGCATCGCGGAGCTTATCAGAGTGGGATATTCGTCCGGAATACTGAGCCCCTTCCTCTCCCCTGGGAATAAAAGAAGCACGGCGGAGACGAAAAAAGGAAGAGGAGGAAGAAGAAAACGATCGAGAATTCAGAGCCGGAGTTTGCCGACCGGAGCGCTCACTGACCCCTGACGGCTCCAACCGAAGCGGACGTCACGAGAAACCTTTACCTTCGTTACCTTGGTAGTATTTAAGGATCTTCCTCAGCGCGCCGTATATACAGCTATGCAGGTACTTAGATCTTTATCCGACATTGCCCGTCATGAGGAGATACTCCACTGAACCTGAAACCTCCTCGAGAGCCATTATCGGTTTGCGAGATACCTCCTCCGTGGCGAATCGCCTGTGAAATTGTACCTTGCGCCCTAAGTATGGCGTAATAGGAGACGAGCCGATATTAGAATATTCGATCCGCCGTGCTGCGGCGGTGTGTCCTGCACGCGTCATTGAAAATTCGATTGTCACGCGTTGCGATAATCGCCGGGCAGCGATGCGATCAGATCATCGTTGAACTTGACGCGCTCGCTTCGTCCCAACCCGACCTGTTGCGATCGTTAAATGCTATTTTGCGTAATAAATGCGTGAGTAGATGCGAAGAACCGAAGCGGCCGGCCGCATTAAATCGATGCCTCGTAACGCTCGAGTGACATTCAAAGGTACCGAATGCGGCCACGTCGGCAGTGCCGGTTTTAATCGAGATT
This sequence comes from Tetramorium parvispinum, assembly GCA_011638315.1. Lineage (NCBI taxonomy): Eukaryota > Metazoa > Arthropoda > Insecta > Hymenoptera > Formicidae > Tetramorium > Tetramorium parvispinum. The sequence goes on along the minus strand of VBVR01000227.1, from coordinate 21,835 downwards.
TCAGTACCGAGAGCTCGTTTACCCGCCATTCGGTCTCGTCACTTTCCTTTAAAGACCACCGAAACCGTAGTCGACAACAGGCCGGGGTGGGGATCCTTTCGCAATGCTATTTATCACGGTGTTCTCTTCCTTGACGTCTCTCGCGATCCGATCGGTGCTGATAACGGTACACCACGACAGAGCACACGCGTAAAAATATCCGCGCACATTATTTAAACGCGCGTCATCGGTACACTCGTGCACTGCTGAACGCAATGCTGCATTTACCAGCGAGGCACTTTAGCATACCAGTGAACCAATTAATTTCTAGAACTGGCAGGAAGTTAATTACGTTATCGGTCATTACTAGACATTGTTACGAAACGCGCTCGCAGCGAGGTACTCCCGCCTCGGGCCAACGGCCGTTTACAAACGGCCAGTGGTGGTCGGAGATGATAATTCTAATTGTACAATATAGCATGCAAGTCACGAATATTGTTGCACGATGTCCATTCGTGTTGCACGAGCTTACGAAGCGTTTCCTCGATATTCTCGCTGACTGGAAAGACATAGCGACGAAATGCTCGGTGCTGATTCCTTACCGTATTCCTTGGTATCATCAGCAGCTCCATTGTACGTACCTCACGCACTGATATAGGATATTTCATTGCTAGAGAGTATTTTTAATAGCAGAAATACCTCGCGATATAAAGTTTCGTGAGAACACAAAAGAGATGTTACGTCATGTTACAGGCTCTTGCTGAGTACGCCAGCAACAATCGCGGACGAATCATGGATGGCGCTTTTTAAGAATTCTCTTTCTCTTCTTCAAGTTGGAGAACTAGACAATAATGGAGTAGTTTATTTCAAAATTCCGCAGAGCGGAATGTGAATGTCGCGAAGTTACACACGTATGAGTAATAGAAAATACTATTAATCATGTAACTATACAAAATATGATGATTGCAAAGTTATTTCTATTTTACAAGAAGCAAAATTTCATAAAATTAAATTTTCTATATAATAAGATAACAATTTTAATTTTTCACAACTTGACTTAAAGATAAATTTAAGATATTTTTAATACTATTTATATTAACATTTATTATAATTTATTATAAATACACAAATTAATTAATAATATAGGTTTTATATAATTTTAGAAAATTATTTAATAA
>VBVR01000227.1:0-20668 GCA_011638315.1 Tetramorium parvispinum | reverse complement strand
ATAAAAGAGTATAATTAAGATGAAATTTTTTTTTCAGATATTATCAGATAGGTAATAAGATTTGGTTCAGTAAAATTTCCAAACGATTCTACATTATTTTGTAAGCTTTTTGAAAAATCAACGAATCAAAATAGCAAATTATAATTTTATTACGTTTTGAATATAAAAGGAATACGCTGCTCCATACTGCTATAAGTTGCAATTATCGAGACAATATCAAATTCATTAGTCAATAGAAAAAAAAGCAGACTAATACCACGTACATTCCCATGGCATGTGGTATTGCATAAATGTATAATTGTGGATAATTTAATTATAAAAGAAGTATAGAAAGTTTATAAAACTGTGTATTACTAATGATCTTTGATAATGACAATTAGATGCAATCATAAATTTATAAATAAAGTGTTGCTTCAATTATTATAGATATATTAAAGTTATCAAAGCAGGATCGAGACAGCATTTCGCGAAATATTAAATAATAAACTAGCGAATACAATTGTTGTGATATATTATTATATTGTATAATACTAGCGATTTTTCACATGGTATTGTTATTGTTGTCTATAACTGTATATGTAGTCAAGTCACGAAAATGGCTAGTCGTGTGTGACCTGTGTAAGACTCCTCGCGAGGATTTATAACTTGATTACATAAGAGCCCGCGATAGACAATATCACACCGTTTATGAATTTTTCGTGCCTTTCGAGATCTCGAAGATGGATAACGAGGTGCCAAGTTTCATAAGCACATCCTTGCTTATCGATTGCCTGCATCATTGACACAATGTGTGTTGGTGTATACATACGGATACGTATACAAGGTAATACGAATAGCTAGACGCGAGAAACCGTCTAAACGTCTTATGAACCTTCATCGGATAATATCGGTACCTGAACCTGAACGTAATGTTTATGAGTAATGGTTCGAGATCGTGGCAGTAAGGTCGACTCCGGTGAACCGTGCACGGAATTTGAGATTTAGATACAAGAATCGAACTTGCCCCGAACAACCTGCATTGTTGTTACGCATTGTAGACCTGGCCTATTTGATCTTGTTCATTATTATTTCGTCTGGTATCGGTTATTCAATTGTCATATTATGCAAATTCTATTTTCTGAGCTCAATATTATCAGCTTGTCTAAACTTTATGCGTATTTCAAGCAAATTTATATTCGTATTAAAGTATAAATATATTTAAATTTATAACAATACTTTTACATTATACACATAAAATACTTAACAGTGCATTATTACGTACAATGCATGCATTATTTTCAAACAATACGACATAAATACCTATTTAATATCTTACAAAAATTCTGATTGCAGTTATAAAAAACGTCGAATTATAGTCGTGATGCATATAAAAAAAAATGTGGAATTGACGCAACATGGAAATGCGATTAATAAGTGTGCAAATAAATACGTTATTCTCTTAAATTAAAACATTGTGTCATAAAATCATGCGTTAAATTATCAAGATTATTGTTTTGAGCATAAACGCGCGCGTACCGGTTTACTCATCTTTAATTAATGACTGCGAGCGCTAATTAGCCGCACGCGTATTATACGTTCGCAAGTGCGGTTGCAAAATTGGTCGTGTGAACGTTATTGATAAAAAGTACGATAACATTTGACCGTCTTTTACGGCACAAATATATTCATTGTAAATGGCGGTACAGGATATCATAACGAGTGTATGTGACACACTGAACAATAAATACCACGGATGAGAGAGGAAAAAAATCGCTGTAGCGGTGAAATTTACCGATACGCATAGCGTCATTCGAGAAGCGCGAATATTTATTCTCCGTTTAAATCGGGCAAATGCATCGTCGCTAGCAGAATCCGCTTGTTCGCAGAGTACACGTGTAAAATTTTCTTGTTCGCCCGTCGCTATCCTACGTGTATCTGCGCGCAGGATCTGCATCTCGGAGCCTCGCAAGTAACGACGCAGACTTTATCGAAAGAACAAATAATCTTAATAATCACGCGCGAAGGTGAGTTCGCCGATCGGGTCTGGCGTTGTCGAAAGCCGGTCGGGAAGTGTCGATAAGGTCAGACCTTATCGCGAATTCCAATACACCCGATAAACGGTCGGAGCGCGAGGAGCCTGATTGCGAGAGAAAACCTGCATCGAAAGGCTCGTACACGTATAGGGATGAGAAGCGGAGTATCGGGGAGGGTGGAAGGGCTCGGAGCCAGCGAAGGTGATTCATTAGTCGTACAACACGGAAGTGTTTGGTCCATGCGGATTCTCGACATGTTCCCGTCCGTGCGTGTGCGTCTGTGCGCGTGTGCGTGCTGGGACCTCCGAGGCCAAAGCGGACTCTCCGTGGCCCTCCGCGCTTTATTATGCGCGACGGGGGCCTCTCGAACGAGTCGGGCGTTTCGGCTCGATCCGCCGTTCCCGGCTTTAAAAGACAGAATATATTGCGATAATTCTTTCCGTTCGATCGTGGACCGGCCTGCCTTAAACGCGCGCGCGCGCGCACGGCGCTGGTGCTCCTCTTTCCACGACCGGAGTCATCCACCTCGCGGCAAGTAGTACCCCCATACAGGTGAAACGGATGTGAGGGAAGTCGAGTGTATAGGGAATAGAATGGTGGAGGCTTCTCCCGATACTATACCGCGACCCGTTACCCCCTGTAGCTAATCTAGAATTTATGTCGCCCGTAACTTACTGAGGTGCACTTTATTACATCCGGAATACGAGAATTTCATCTGCCGCGTGACCCTGTGACGACGTCGAATGGATAACACTTGATACGTCTCGTGACGTGAATTCATGGACGCGTTAGAATCCCATCCGATTTCATTAGATGCCCGCGATATCGAGTTTTACTTCATATTTAGCACTGAATAGCTCGTTAAATCGACGTAAATTTCACGAATGATTATAATATATTAACTCTTTTTGATAACAAGTGTTGGAAGACGAGGATATTTTATCTACAAGCACAGCGAAATACATAAAAGTTATTATTGCGATGAATTGCCTGTATTAGATACGTTCAAACTCGTTACTCAAAATGATATTATTTGTAACTTTTTACAAACTCGTATACTTTTAATTAAAAGCGTCTTTTATAGCATGCTCGTAGCCATTACTTGTCTGGATATTAATATCATAAAATTGTTTCCCGAATTGTAAATGATAATTACTTGGTCGGAGTGTAAGTCCGAGGCGAAGTCAGCGCGTCGCGTTGTTGCGGAATGGAATAAACTTGTCCGGTCGTAAGAGACCACCGGTGTCTTAGATTCCGTCGGAACGCCTATTACTAATCGCGCGGAGTCTTCTCACGCACCGCAAGGACCGCGAATTCTGCAGATTGCCTCCGCTTCCTGGTTCATCTCAGCTCATTCTCCACTTGCCGATCAAACGGTATTCCGTCGGTATAATGCGGAGAATCCGCCGACCTTCCGCTAGCAGATTACGCGATGACGCCGGGTGTAATAGGTCCCCGGGATTATCTCCGCAAGTGAAACATCCTCCAACCGAAGGCATCTACCAGTTTTCAAGCGTGGTCGCTTGGCGCGACTTGCCGAGTAATAATCGGTCTATTAGCCTTATCGCACGCGGAAATTCAACTTGGATTTGTAAATAATCTAATTGCTTATATCGTTAATGAAGCTCGAATAAATCGTCGCGAGTATGATACACGCCGATCATATTGTATATACGTATATATGTATATGTACGAATTGATATGCTTTGGCAGCGTTATCATTTCCACCAATGTAAGACATTTGTAGCGCGTTATCTTTTATTATACTTTACGATACCATCGATCGTCAATCATACTGCCGCGAATGCCACGCCGCCAATTACATTCAGAGGACGCTCCCGGTTAGAGGTTTCCTGCGTGTCGATTAATTATAACGATACCCGGCGTAGACGAGTGAAATATCGGTGGTATTAGCGCATTCGTATGCGACGTATAAAGTCGGATAAAGTCGCGGAGATTATATACGCGGACCTTCGCGCGCCAGCGAACTTGCTGGCAGCGTGACGACTCGCAAGTCATTCAGCATTCCTGTTACGGCGGACTCGGAGCCGTGTGCTCGGTTCTCCGCGGTCCTTTTAGCCGGCAGCCAACGTTGGTCCCAAAAGGACCGAAACGCGAAGCCGGTCCCAGCCAGGCTCGTTCGCACAGGCGCTCACGTACGCCCCGAGAGCTCGACCATGAAGAGTAAACGCGATACAAAATACGGAGAACACGTTCATTCGCGTCACGAAACCGGCAATATCGTGACAGTTATTGCCGCTTGGAACAATGCACATAGAAAAACGGCGATATGAAATGTTTTCTGTTAAGCACGTACCGGAGCGAATAGAATAGTAAAAACAAGCTTGATGGGCTAACTGTCTAACGACTTAGGTATTCGAAATCCGTTAAGCACCCGTTTGGATGAAACATATTTCACTCTTATCATAATATGTTAAACATATAGTCGAACATAATCATTCTCATGTCACTCGAAAGAGTGACAAAAATTATATATGATTCATTATTTTTTCTATAAACTTGATGAAAAAGGGGGCTTAAAGCCACAAGAGTGTTCGTATCGAGATATTTTTATTGAAATGAAATTAGGATAAACGTTTCGAGTTGAAGTTAGATTTTTTTATCGTAAAATCTATGTTGTAATCAATGTAAATCAAGTTCCGTTGTAGAAAATCGTTTCAACGAACCATTCCACCACATATATATTTTCGTTGTTTCTAATAATCTTTCAGTAGCTCTCAAAAACAATTTCCATAGATTTGTATTATTGATTGAATAATTCTATTCTATTCTTTATATTCTTATTTGGATAATTCTATAAATTCCTTACCGATGGCATTGACGCTTGAGTTCTCGTCGAATGCTGCTGCGCGTCCGAATGAAGCGCAACGCACCGCTGCCGAGGGAGCTCGTGCGTTTCTCCCCCTTCTCGATGGTTGACAACCACTGGTCCGGCTGTAGGCTGTTCTGCACACCGTCATCCATATCTGTCGCACCCTGGATCCGACCACGTCGGAAGCCTATGCCGAGATTGTTCTGCCACGGTCTGCGATCCCCACGGTCTCTCGGAATTCGCTGCGCCGCATGCGGTATCGTGCGTACCACCGAGTGCGAGGAAGCATTCGCATTAGCACCACAACACGCAGTGCGTTCGATCGCACTGTAGTTGCACGACGGTGTGTAGCACCCTTTAACCTCTAACGGATCGGTCAAACTTCCCGCGACATCGCCGATCGCCTCATCCGATTAAACGCCCGATTACACCAAGAAAAGTAAAACGTCGCTCGCGATAATATCCTCTTTCCATTTAACCGCGAATGCTAATCAATTCATCGCTCTTCTCGAAAAAGTACATATTGGAGCAGACCTTTCGTCAACTTTCGATTAATGGTCCTTCTCGAAGGGCACGCAATACTGCGTGCTCAATTGGGACGCGGAGCGAGAACCTAGGTTCTCTCAGTGACGGTCTATCGTCGGGAATATCGTGTCCGACGGGAAAACGCTGCCCGCACGCTCAAGCCATTATCGTAAATAAGGAAAATGATTATCCGTTAAACAACCGATCCTTACATTGTTTATGAGCGCGATCAACGCCGCCGTCGATTACATAACGGTCGTCGTATGCACGCATGCACGATCGAAGTTCCTCGCGAACGTGTGTACTGAACTGGTCCTCGCTGGTCCCACTGGTTACTTCAGCCAAACGACGATGGACTGAGGCTACCTTGCCTCCGATGCGTTCTCGCTTCTGATTTCGATGAACCATAGATTGAGATCAATTTTTAATAATTTGAAACCGATCAAGCATTTAAACTGATTCAATCCGTCTAAATTTTCGCGTTACAGAAGAGTCTTTACCGCTTTGTGGAACTAAATGCTAAATTTATTTGAAAACTGTAACATTTTCATAAATTGTATCTTTTTATAATTATTCTCATTTAATTTTTTGTGTTTAATGCACTTGAAGTTCAGGCTAAATGCGTCGTAGCTGTCAGTCTATTACTATTTTGTCACAATTTCGATATAGATTGTTTAACGTATTTAGAAATAGATCACGATGATGACGTGAAGTCAACGTTCACAATTTCATATCATAACGTATGGTGATAGAAAATGATTCACGGTGTTTTCAATAAGGGAAGTTCACGCACTTTTCCTGAAACCGGTGCCTCCAGTCAGTCGAGCAACCGGTCCATCACTTGCCGCTCAAGAGCGGGAACTCCGCGCCGATTCTTCATAGTCTTTGTGGTCGTCTCTCTCTCTTTCTCATGTGAAATTCATACGCACCACTATAATATACCCGTCGATTACCACCGTATAATCAAACTGAGATCCCGCTCAAGGATCCGAAGTGACGCAACTGGCCGGTCGAAGTCGAGTACCGGCGTCGAAGCGCCGGTTTACCGTTCGCGTACGCGGTACCAGGAGCAAATGTGGCCTCCAGTGGTAGCGCTCTGAAGCGACACCTGTGAAGAGACGCTACCCTCTTCTTCTTCCTCTCGAACGTTCGTTCGCGGGCGCCTCCCGAGCCGAGCTCGCTTTCTTCCTCCTCCTCCTTTTATTTTTCTTCTTTTTCTTCTTCTTCTTCTTCTTCCTCCTCCTACGTTTCGATCCCACTTCTCGTGATAACAATGAGGTTACGAGTACCCTGTCGATATAATGGCGGCGATAGGGGAACACACCGTGCGATTAAGAATATTCGCAAAGGATCGAATCGTGCGATTAGAGGACGGGAAATTAATAGCACGACTTGTCTTCCCGCAGGTCTTAATTCGCGCCGTATCCATTTGCCGCGGACACGCTCACGTCGCGCATAAGCGGGTTAATAACAACGACGTAACAAACGCACTGACAATCAGCATCGCCGTGTCTCGGCCGCACCGAAATGTACACTTCGTTAGTAATTGCATCTTACGTATTTGGAGAGACGTCGTTAAGCCGAGAAGTATTATGAAAAAAAGCAAGGGGGAAGGGGGAAAAGAATCGTAATGGCTGTGAGTTCGTTCGAGACATCGAGTCACGGCCACGTAATAAAAGCACGTAGGGTCCGTGCGGCGCGCCGAGAGAAACTGCTCGGTATTCTCTCTCCTCTCCGGCTCTCCTAACCGATCTCGGGTTCAAGTCGCCTCGGATTGGCTTTCTTGTTCTCCGGTCCTCTACCCGTCGCCGTAGAGTCGCCAGATACCACCGCGAGTTCCTATATCCTCCACGTATCCTGATGATCACGTCGACTCGACAATAACAACAACGCAGGTAACGAGCTTGGGTCTCAACTACACCCCGATCACATCCTAGACTTCCTCGACTTGAACCCACAACTCTTTCGAGTCGAATCCTAAAGAGTATTTAAGAGATATCGTGGAAGTATCAAGACTGATTCCAATCTTTTAACTGCTTCAAATATCTTTTTTATTTTCACTGAATATTTATAATGGAATATTATTTTATAATTTGGATTATCAGACGCCATTTGGTACATATCTGAGTACATCTGGAAACTTATAATTATCGAACAATGCGATTTGCACCCTTAGACAATCGTAGAAAACAGTCCTTTATTAATTGCCTCGATTATTCATTGATTTCAAAAGGATCGAGCCTATTTATTATTGTTATTTATTGTAACCGATCGTTCCGGGAGGAACGGGAGTGCGCAACATCAATCATTGTACGCTTTATCTGATTTTTGCGCTTTTGTATTATGACGTGGAAGACTTACGGCTGGTTTATATACAATTTGCATCATGATAATATCAACGGAGGGGCCGGAAACGATAATTCGTTGGGCGGATGAGCTATGTCGGCTCGTATCTCTTCGCTCTCGCGCTCACCCGCGTTTTCCTTTTCGATGTGATCCAGCGAGATGCACCTGCGTAATTACTAGCCCCGTGGTAATAACGTAATGGCAACAATGCAGTGGCAAACAGTATCGAATCGTAAGTTATGCTAGTAGCTGAAACGGTTTCTCTGCGTTATGGCACTTTTACGCAACATAAAATGCATATGAAAATATCTCACTGTCATTCGTGATTAATAAGAGCTTATATTCTTTGCAATCCGTTACCAAATGATAATATACAGATCGAGCAGTAATAACTTTTTTATTTGACAGACGAACTATTGATTTCTAATAATTAATTTTGAGCTGACGTTTTCTATATCAGGTTTATGACAGTCAGTTTCCATTTTCATCTATGTTTGTTGTCATTATCTCAGCATGCGCACTATTGCGCATTGAAAATGATTGAAACTGTCTGAACACGGTAATCTTGGGAATGGAATCATCTAGTCTGGTTAATCATCCATAAAACCGAAATTGCATTTCCGCATAGAGCAGAATGAATTGGAACATAGGCAGTAAATTATTCCATATACATATATGTATATGTATGTACATGTTCTTAAGAATATAAATACGATTGAGAGAAATTCGAAAATATGTTTCGCTCTTTACTAGCATTTTACTTTAATTATATGTTTAATTACGAAAGGTATATTGAGTTATTTTTTCTTAAATTTAAGTCAATGCATTATTTAAGTCAATTGAAAATTGAAAACTATATATATTAATAAAAATTTACATTGATAGATTTACTTACAAACTCATAATCTTCGGATAAAACGGATTTTAGACATGACATATAACGCATATTACAATTTCTTCACTTCTGTTTCTTTCGTGAATTTTTGGTGAATAATGATCTGGTTTCAAAGATATACGCAGTGTCCTCGTTGCGCACTGCTTACCAATCTCGAAGCGCACGAGCAGCAAGAAGCAGCGACCAAAGGGAGAGCGGACGCATTCGACGGTGAAAACGGATGAGTAACGGCCGACAGCCCCCAAGACTGTGCAAGCACATTGCAAGTCGATCTCAGGGCCAGCGAGTGTGGCCAACTACTCGGGCTGCACACGGATGGATCCCGCGTGCACGGGGGAAGGGTCATGGTCACGAGCAAGGTCGTGCTCGCGATTGTGCGCACGATACTTAATGCGTAGTGCTCGTGAACGAGGATAATGGGGCCTACGAATTTCTCGATGCTGTCTTACCGGGCCCTGCTTCGTTCGCTCCGAAGTGTACACTCCCCGGGGATGCAATTACGCCCCGGCTCCACCGTGGTCGGTTGCCTATCGGACGCGAACAAATTGAAAGAAAACATCGTTATCCAGTATTATTTTCATCGGGCAGCGCGCGTGCGCGCGCGCGCGGCTACCCGGCACAGATGAAGCGATATCGGATATCGCCGCGAAAAATCATCATCGTGATTGCATATGTATATAGAAGCGCCGATCGGAGCGATGCCTAGCTTCGGCTATATAAGGTTCGCCAGGTGAAATTACTTATTTGATGATAATATCAACTAAATAGCAATCGGGGCCTTAGCAGGCCTCGATGTGGGATGGGTCGGGCTTAGTGGTCTCCTTTTCGCGCAAAGTAGCATCACCGTAGAAAGAAACGATCATTTGTTAAACGGCAACGTACTGTACTATTAAGTAAGAGCGCGCTGTTATTACCGAACTCGGTATCTCAAAATTCCAATTGTGGTTATCTCTCTCAGAATAACTATATACTAATAATATAATGGCGAGAGTAATAATGCATTGTGAGTGCGTTACCTAGACGTATGGAGCTGTAATCTCACAGTGCAATCAGCGATAAATATATCAAATTATAAATTTTTATGACAAAGTCAATTTTTCTTTATACACATAAAGAAGACGTACACATATGTATTATATCGAACTTACATTTATTAGATCGAATTTGACTAAGCAGTTAAAAATTAGTTAAGAAAATGTATCATAATTTAATTTGTATAAAGATTTATTATTAATCTATACTATTGTGATATATGTATAAATGAAATAAATCTATATTTGAATAAATATAAATGTATTGTCAAACATATATGAAACGTGAATACAGAACTGTCCGGTAATATCTCCAATATCGTTAAAGTTATGAGAGTCTTAACGATTATAATATTTTGTTATCTAGTCGTTTCAACGTCACAATGATTATGTCGTCACTCCGCACGTCATTATTTCCGCGAGCATTATAATAGCGGATTCCGTATACTTTTTGTTACAAAAGGACGTGGACGCGAGGAGGTAAGACCAAGTGCATGGCGCGTTTTCTAAAGAGAAGACTCGGGTTAAAAAGGGTCGCGCGGTGCTTTTGTCCGAGAGTGAATCGTCCATATACGAGCGGAGAGCCAGCTCTAGCTCTGCTCCATTGAATCACCGGGCGTAATTATGCGGAGTCGTGGAGAGCGCGTATCGATCACTTGGTGGTGCATGCCTGACAATGGGCGAGCGAGCGGCGGTTCATTAACCGTTCGATTAAAGCAGTATGTGCATCCACTGTATCCATCCAGATATCCATCGGATGAGAACGGCTGTCATCGAGAATCACTCCTGGTGTACACACGACAGGGCACTTAAATCGATGATCATCGCCAACCTCGCTCGGATTTTTACGTTCGCGTTTCTCGCCGCGAGAGACGGCCGAGAAAATATGTATCGGTCAATAGCGAGCACAGTGACGGTGCAAAAGCTTCCTCCTACTGACGCCTCGTGATCCCAGAACAGTTACAATTCATTATCTCCGTCCCTCTCACTCGCGCATAAAAGATCGATTCGAGGGTATTTGAAAGTCTCACGATGACCTTCATATTTTTATTTTTTTAAATAATAAGCAGTAAGAGGACACGTCATCCAAGATTAGCCGCAATTGGCACGCGTAATGTCAAGTGTAACCAACATCGTGTTACAGCTGTTACACGAGCGTAGCATTTCACGCGCGAAGAACGCAGGTGTAGAAACTCATAACCCAATTATGATTTGTAAGTGTACGCGGCAGGGAGGGGGCATGATAGAGGCCGGCTAATTGGACCTATAAATGACCACTTTCCGACTGCTGGGAAGTTTAATCTATGTGGCATGCATTAGCTGAATGATTGCTTGTGCTTTCCAAGCCGACTTTTCCATCGGACGAATCGTCGGCGTGAAAGTGTCGATGAGGAAAAAAAGACAAAGAGGACGGACGGACGAAAGAGATGAAGGAGCTACCGCGTTTACGCTACCAGTATATCGTGACCAGCCGCTCACGATCGCCATCTCTCACGTCGCATTTGCGAGAGAAGCCGTCGTTCTCGTAGTCTCTCGCCTCGCGTCTTTCTTCAATACGAAAATACGCGCTTGGTAAGGAGTATGTAGGTCAGGAGGTCTAATTCGAATGGATGTAGAAGCGGAGATAATTTGTATCCTCTCTCGACATTATGTCGTGGGTGTGACAATTTTCTCCGATCGTATAAACCTCCGTTGTGCACCGCGCCTTCTCGAAGAAAAGCGATAGTCGCGATCGCTTCTCTCTGCGTCCCGGGAAATAAATCGCGGTGATATATAACGCATATAAAACGCGCGAGGGATAAACGAGAATACAGGGACGCGTGTAGTAAATTAGAGGTGCGTTTGCCGCGTTTAGCGCCGGCAGATCGCTCCCGCGAGTTCTCGTTTGCAAACCTATTTATTTTCACCGTGTTTATCGATAAGAACGACGGCATATGAGGTGTGGCGCTTCGCGAAAAAATCGAAAATGCTTTTATATTACGCGGCGTGTTGGCGTCTCTTTACATATAGACTCTATTTTATTATCGTATGATAAATTTCTTGTTGAAGAGAATCGGACAGTGCTAGATAGCGAGTATATATCGACGAGTTCCTTAAAGCAAATTTGGTCTTCATTACGTCTGCAGACAAGTTAAACGACACGCACGGTCATATTGCGTTAATACTAGTTGTCTACGAGACACGATAGTTTGAAGGAAACAGGAGTCGCTGATAAAATACTGACAACTGTTGTAATCAGTCGTATTTCCGACGCTCAGCCAGGCGTGAAATGGGATTATTCAATAAGGCGATTCATTTATTTTTGATTTACATGCCATCATGCTGATCCTCTCGCCGATCTTTCTGCTATCGTAGCGACTTTATCGTGCGACTGCCATTCGCATATCGCCTCGTCGGGCCGCTCGCATAATTAACAATCAATAGCGCGTGACAAATTACTCTGCCGTATTAATCGCAGCGAGAATCATTATGTGACGTGTATTATTAGTTCCGCTATGTCCGTGGAATTTTGGCATGCTTTCGCCTTATTTGAGATACGAGTGGCTTTTTCTTTACACGAGGATTTTACTTTTTACAGCAAATCAAAAACTGCTCGTTACATTTAGATGCAATAATCATTGTATAATAATGGCTGTTTTCTCAATAATAGGAAAAAAAGATTTCAATAGCAAAATCTTTCAAGGCAATTGCATAAAAGTATTTCTTGCTCAATCTTGTTTTCGTTGTAGTAGTTTCATAAAAATGATGAACACACGTGAACGCCTGGAGTTATTCGAGAACAACTTTCAATACATTGATAGATAAAGTACCTAAGTGATTTTTAATTTGGATCAACCATCTGCAATTCTATACAAAACACATGAAATGACACATGAGAGGCAACTGCGTGCTTAAGTGCAGGTAAATAACTTCGAAGAGCCATTAGATGGTACAACGAGAAGAAGCCTCTTCGCGCGTCATTTCAAGGGAATGTGATTTCGAAATAAATGTCCGTCAGCGTAGTCTTCGCCATTGATGCTGCAATAATCCTCGGATGACGATGTCGTCGTCCGATCGCACGTGCCTGTATTCACGATCGACTCTTTCACTATTTAGATGATGTTTTCATTTTCCTTTACCATTCTCTTCCAAGAATTGTATCCATATGATGAATGATGCGACACCATACATAACAGCTAAATGTTATGTTAATTAGACATTTAATTAGTATGCTGGTTTAGTCATATTTCTTAATTTATCTCCTGTATTTGCTGGATTATTTGAAAAATACAACTATACTTCAGGAGAGAGAGAGAGAGAGAGAGAGAGAAGGAAAAAGGGAGAGAAAATAGAAAGGAGAAAAAAGCAATATTGTATGCAGAGAAAAAATTAGATCATAAACATTATGAAATGGAAACATAATATTATATTATGTTTAAAAAATTTTTATTGTATTATAAACGAGGTACCATTTAACAAAAGTTAAATTATCAGTTCAATTTTATTTTGTAAGCTGAAAAAGAGAAATGACTGTACCAGTAAAATCGATTAATGATAGAGATATCAAAAACTCAAATTATCTTGAAAAGTGGTGTATAAAATTGTGATTGAGTTAAAATAGTAGAAATTATACATATCTAAAAAAAATATAATCAACATAATTATAACGATACTAAATTACTAAATTACAAATGTTGCGGCATTATAATCAATGCTTGAACGCGCAATCTAACAGGTTGAAAATGTTACGCACAAGGTGCAACGCAGTAGATTACTTATGTGCAAATGTGAATTTTTTATTTTCTTCATTTATTTTATACTTTTTTCAGTGCACTCGCAGAAGCTAACGACCAGCTGATAACATCAGTCATTTATATCGACGATTATAATTTATAAGCAAAGACACGTGATATAATATGCGAATGCGTATTAAAAAGACGGATGTAAGTGTGCGTTGCAGCAGGTTTTTGCTTTGTCTGCGTATGTAAAAGCTGTCGTTTACGACGCGCGGTATTGATATAGGTAATCGCTAAAGGTTCTACGAGGTTTCTTCTTTACATGTGCATATATGCTTGTACATATTTGTGTGTATATATATTTGTGTGTGTTACAACATAAGGTAAGGTTGGTTTAATAAACGTAATGCACAACGCCAGCAAACCGGCCGTTGCCGGTGCAACCACCCCCGATATTGCTTCAAGCTGAAATAGCGGGGGCGGCAGGGCGGGAGTGCAATATACACGGTGTCTCGCGAAAGTTTCGATCATGATCATCATGACACATGCACATTTATAAATGTGCGTTAAATGATTCTCTCTTTTTCTCTCTTTTTTAATAAAAAATTTTTGCTGAGCGTATTTCAATAACAAGAACTAGTTTCAGATTATTACTATTCCACTTGTATTATTAACATTGTATATTATTGATATTTAAATTGTAGTAAGTATGTGTATATTCCACGTATCGTATATTTAAAGGAAAAAGCTCCACGCTCATAGAATAGAACAAATTCCATGGCACAGAGAACCGGCATCGGTTATCTAAGTTCCGTGGCAACGACGACGTAGCGGCATCTCGGATCTTTGAATATGCTTAAAGTCATTTATCAGATTGCATCGGGCCTAATGCGGAAAATGTAGATGTAACTGGTAAAAAGCTTAAAAGGATCTGTAAAACCTGTTTCTCTTACGGCAGTACCAGGTGCCACAAAAGCAGGATACATTCCACTCGAGGACACCCCATAGACGTATATAGCCTCTTATTCCGGTGTGCTTACATGTTCTCGATGGTCGTGGCAATTTCGTGTAAGCGAAAGCCATTGGGCTAAAACGTTAGACGAAAGGAGACGAAAAAATGTCATTTCGAATATTCTAAAAATTGATTGCCGTTTGTAAAATTTTATTTTGGGTTTTACAAGTAAGCATTAGCAAATTATCAAACTAACTTCATATAAATATATTTTTTCATAATCGTAACGAATTGAAGTAAGAAAGAGTTATAATACACATATATGTATATAGCATTGTAAATATATTTTTTCTCAAGCTGTTACATTTTAAATTGTGGATTTTAGGCTAAGGACTCAATAATAGAAGTCCAACAATACTTCACCGAGTTTAACGTCTTCGCATCACTGCATCTAAGTAAGATTTGACCTTGGGCGACCTAGTCCTTGGAAGGAACGACGAACTGTTCGTTAGACTCGCCGTGAGATGCATCGCACCCTCCTACATCCAATTCCATTCGTACGCCACGATGCGTGTCGATTGGCTGATTATACGTCGCTGCAGGATCATTCGAATCAGCACGCGGATATTCTTACGCACGTGCGCACGAATAAGGAGCCTCAATCGCATCGCACTAGGACAATTAATTCAGTCGTCCAGCCGGACGGAGCACGAGAGAAAGAGTGTACGCAATCGTCAAGAGATCGCTCCGCTGTTGTTCCGTCGCGGTGGCTGCGTCTAAATGATAACATCCGCGATACCTTTTACATGCGTATCTGCAGGTGATGTAGAGTACGAAAGAATCTATCCCGTCTACTCGGCATTTAGCGTTGCTTTTGGCGAATTCTGTAAGAGAAAAGCTCGATGCGTCTCAATTACATAATGTAAAGTGATCCCAGACTTTTCAGCCAGTTTATTGGATTAAATTCTATATAAATATGCTTCTGCTTTATTTCTCGTCTTTGTTGTTGGTTGGATTGTCACGACGGATTTCGCACATTCATGCGAATTGCATTACACAAGTCATAAGTTATACGCAAACAATGAAGTGATTCCTTGCAAGCGCACATTATCATTATAATTTTCTTTTTAACAGAAATAATGAAAAAAATGGCTCATTAAGCAGATAATTACAGCTTTAATAGGTTATTACTTATTTGAATCTTTCTTTTTTACATACGAGCCGTTCAGAATGCCTTTTAAAAGCCGAAGAGAAAACGGTTTTATTATGCAATTTTGGAATAAATGAAAATAATATTTTATTTTCGTAATATTTCGTGAAATGGGATGGGTACTTGTCTGCCGCTCGAATGTATGCGTATAAGTTACGAGAAATTCACTTACAACGTCTTCGCTGCGTGTATCATTGTGCGCGAATGTTCGCTGTCGGAGTACGGCAACGGTTGTACATTTTGCAGGCGGAAATAGCGCGCGGGGAGATGTGTTTCTATCACTATGATTTAAAAGTAGCATGACATAACGCGTCTTTCGCCATAATGTTGCGTTGGTCCATGGGTAAGGTAAGATTTGCGCCGCACGTGGTCGCAACAACGGTCACCGAATCGGACACGTCGTGCCCTATCAGGTTTCTCGAAGGGCAGGATCGAACGCGCGGTGAATTGCGTTCTCGTAATGCATGCAGCAGGGATTGAATAGGGAAACAGAATAACGAAAGGGAGTGGACGTGTCACTAATAAAGGAATGAGATGCGACGGTCTCCGTAATCCTCCAACGCTCCTCGCACAAAGATCGTGGGGGAAGGGTATAATATTCGAATACGGGTGAACAATCGCTTTGTTGGCAGTGATTTATGGATCTTTATAGGAGCCACGGCGACGACGACTGTCTACTGTCACGACGTGTTTCGTATCACTTCACTTCCGGGGTGTCGTGAATCAAACGAACACGTCGCGACTGCAGGCGCGACTGTACGAGCTGGCACGCCGGGATCTGTAAGATTGTAGGTGCTCCTCGTAAACTTATGATGACATGCAATCGTAAAGAATCTATATGTAATCAGTCGTGTGTTACATTCTCAGTATTCTAAAATATCTTACTATCATCATTAGGATAAAAATATTCGATATATGAATGCGAATTTAAGTAAAAATTGACAATATATAAAAGGAATAGCTATTTAGCTTCAAATTTAATTATTTTTCTTTGTTTTATAAGAATATTTCAATCGTCCACTTAAAATCTGTAAGATATTTATTACGTACGTTTTACGTGAAAATATGTAAAATAATTGCGGATTAATACTGATAATTTTGAAACACAAGAATTGTCTTCATTATCATTTGGTTCTCAGATTTTTTAAATTATACATATGTAATATTAGATAATAACTAAAAATACTGATTTATTAAAACAATTTTCAGGTACTTTCTTTCTTGTTTAAGACTGAAGACAATCAATCAATCCAATAAATAGAGAGAGATTTGAAATAACTGGTTGTAAACACAAGACAAAGCGGTTTAAAATCTCACTATAATCACCAAATTCGAAAAAACGCTACGTTTGTAAACGCTGTTATGCGAATGTACGTTTTGTCTTGTCACGTTTTGTACCAGAGACCCCTTGAAGTACGGGACGGATTGGGCAGCGGGATAGTTTATGGGTTATCGTAATGCGGCTAAAACGCGTTTATTGTTAGCTGTTACGATACGGATTTATTCCGGCTACCTGTCCGCCAGACGGCGACCGATTACTTCTACCGTCATTTCGTCACACGAGAATAATCCTCGGAATCTCTCGGTCCCGACCCTTTCACATTCGCCTCGAAGACTATAAAACTTCAATCGCGCCGCCGTCGATCAGTATATTCGCATTACATTCGCATAGCGGCCGGCGCGGAGACAAATAAAAGCAATCGTTCGCACACTGCTGATCGGCCGGTGCACGTGGGAGGTCGGAGCTGTGAACACAAAAGTCGATAGCCGGAAACACCATGGTCTTGTTAGTCGCTGATCTAAGCGATTCAAGTGTAGGCGCTAGATCATAGGCCAGTCAATCTTTCAAAGCAAGTAAATATGGCGAAAGAGGGTATCCGTGATCGGGAGCGATAGGCGAAGGCGATAGATCTATGCCGATACACTTTTCGCCCCCCGTTCATTTCCTCTCATATCGCGATGTACCATTTCTCCGCATTTTTCGCGCCGGTACACATCACGTGTGGCGCGCGAGACATTCCAGGTGTGTATCGCGCGGCGCGGCGGAGAGCGGCGGAGAGCGGCGGGCGTAGGAAATTGGAATCGCGTCTGGCGAGAATCGGCGCCGATATGTCGTGGGTGTTGATCGTGCCACGAGCGATCGCACGGCGCGGCCGAGCGATCTTCTGGAGGGGCGATCACGCTCCAGACCGACCTGAAATAAATCAACCGCTCTCTGGATGAGGCGCTGGGTGGGGTGCACGTGGAAGCGTGCGCTCGCAGTTTCTACTATTCCCACGCCTACCGTCACCGGCCACAAAACCGCAGAACAGCCCCTAACCGTAGTCGTCGCTAACTACTGACATTACGCCTGAAAAAACCGGCCATGAGCCGATTCCATCGTCTCCGCCGCGCGGCCTCGAGAATCGCCGGAATCACTCCGGCGGCACTAAAGTTGTTCGTTATACGGTGACCTCCGCCAATACGATATGATCTTTGCGCCATCAACGTCGAATTCGGAAAACCGGCTTGTCTCGGCAACGACCGTCTCCGCGAAAGCGACTCTCCGGTATTGTAATTGAAACCGCGCACCGGTAATCTCGAAGGAAACGTCAGATTATCGGCCGCTTATGTCGAAGGGAAATGATTTATTCGACGGCAATCGCACGAGCTTGCGTAAACTCGCGATAGCTGTGGGGAGTATCCGCGTGAGAACCCGGCGGCTCCTAACTTCTGTCACGAGATTAAGTCACGCGCGCGCGCGCGCCGTAAAACTTCCGGTTATATATCTCGCCAGAGTATATAAATGTCTATGTCATAATGATAAGATTATCTTTATTGCCTAATAGCCCCTCGCCGTTTTACTTATTTTGACGCGTCGTTGATGAGGAATCGTCATCGACATTCGCCCGCTTACGTTCGCGAGAGACGGCGAGTTGTAAGCTTTAAGCTCACGTTATTCTGCTTTCTACGGTACACCCACTCGCTTTGTAAAGCATTTCGACGACATTCTGAGCTTGCCGAAGCAGCACGGTAAGTTGCGGGACCAATGGCTGCAGTCGTCCCACGCACAAAGAACGCGGTGACACGAATCTGGTTTACCGAGACCGTCACTTCTAAATTGGCGAACCTTCGGACGATCGTCTCATCGGACTGTTTTTTAATAAGTCAAAAAAAACTAAAATTGAAATTAATGATTAATCTTCCAAATGTCATGCTGTTTATTGCAATGTTAGTAAGCTTTCAAAAATTAATAATTTTTATAAATTTATGTATATATTGACAAAATATTTATATATTGTAATGTGTAAATTAGATTTACCAATTTACAGTTGTCATATTTCATAAAACAAAAGTATTCTTTATTAATAATTATAATTTAATAAATTTAGTAAATTTTAATTGTTAAAGCAGATGGTTTTCCACATTCTACATCTTCACTTCCGTCACGAGGTATGTACACGATAAATATGACTCCTCGCTGCCACTCGTAAATGTTATTACTCTTAACTAAACATTATTGCTCGATCTTTCGGTTATGGGATTTCATTACAAGCATTCAGTCGTTATGACATGGTATGACCGCGTCCGTTACATTTGCACGCGATACCGATCCGTATCGATGCATCTCCGGCGCCGCACCTGTATACCGACGTTGTTATTACCTGCATCATTATCTTTATCAAAACAGTCAATCTTCATTAAAATCCTACAATGTTGCTCGAAGCGCTGGCGAGGGCCAACCGGATCTTGAATCCAGTTCGTCGACTATCCTTCGGTGTGAGGCTGCTCTTGTGGACAAACACAATTCGACGTGTGTTTGCATATAGTCGCGAATGGTGGCAGTTAGATCATTCAGAAGCAATGGAGAATGGAGGCAGAATCGTGTACGAAGAGAAGACTAAAGGAAGAATGGAGTACACGACAGCACATCAGAGAAGTGGATCCATAAAGACGCAGACTGCTCGCTATTGCTGAGTGCAAATGCATGCTGTTGCTGATAAGACACCGTCTCGCAGTCATCACGTAAGCAACTGCGGTCTACCTGATAATCCGTAAAATGCATAATGATTTATTATTACACCGCTTGACGATGGGAGGTATGTAGATACAACGTATACCTTCACGATTCTGAAAGTAAATTAGCACGATAATGGCCGTTGGTACTTGTTTTGTCATAGAAATAAATGAATTGTGTATATGTATATGTGGAAGTAAATATGTTCAAGTCTTTAAAAAATGTAAGCTTCTTCGAAATATTTTTTTTATCTTTGATATTAAATTCAACAGTGCATTGTCTGAAAAGTGACATTTGTGATTTTTAATTCTATAAAGAAAAAAAATCATGAAGAAAAACAATCATGAATATGTATTATGTAAAAATGGATGCAGTTTTCCACTGCAAAACTAACTGCAAAATCTTTTTTTTCTAGAGTAAATTTTGTAAAAAACATTAAAATTAAATTTTGCGTTATTTCATGAATAATAACTGAATATAATTTTCCTTAAATATAATTACATGTGTTATATGCATTTTTAGAATTCTATCCACGTAAAATATTAAAATTTATTTTTAATGTTTCACGAAATTCGTTTTAGTGGAAAAATAAAATTTTTGAATTGGTTCCGCATTGCAGAACTGTGTCCAATTCTTAAATAAAAAAAATTTTGCCTGAAGATTTTATATGTATAATACACTCAAATATTACTTTATGCTCAACCTATCGTAAATTCAATTAAGCTTAATGTGTGAAAATTAAATAGAGAGTTACCTATTGTAGATAATGTTAATTAACACAGTATATTTCTATAATTTTATATTTTTATAACATTAGTTTATTACTTCTATATATTTCTTTAATGAAATGTTCTATCCTCTTTTAATCATTTAATTTTTTTAATTGCCGATTTTTCGAACTATACCTTTAAAAATTTCTAAAACTTATACTTCTAACTTACATTAAAATTATTTTTAAAAGATATTTTTTTAAAAATAAAACAAGTAAAACAATAAACAAAATATGATAAATTTTATGACGTATTTTCTCAAACAAACGTTGTCATTTAATTTAAAAAAAAATTCCTATGCCATGTAAAAATTTAATAAATTTAACAAACTTAATAATCTTTAGTTTTAAATAGGTATATTTAATATTGAATATTACAAAG
>VBVR01000226.1:0-63751 GCA_011638315.1 Tetramorium parvispinum | reverse complement strand
CTTATCTAAAATGATATTTAATAATAAATTTATAATAAATCTTTAATAATAAATTCATGTTTATTAAAAATCAATACTTTCATAGATAAAAATATTTTATTCAGTTTTGTAAATATTATTGAATAAGATATTTTCTTTCCATTTTATGTAATAAAAAGACAAAATAATAATATACTATATGTACAAAATAATATTATAAATAATATGTAGCATTAAACGAATACTATATGAAGTTTATGATAAAAGTTAAAAACTCCAATTTTTAAATATGTCAATTATTACATTATTTTCTATAAAACTTTTAGAAAAATTGAATAAATAGTGTAATATGCTGCAATTTTTTAAGAAATTAATTATAAATATGTATATTTAGACGAAAAATAGTTCTTGCTATTTATGTATCAAAATATTATATTTTAGAAGAAATGCAGTATAGAGATTTATGTGTGCAAAAATACGCAAATATTAATTATTGCAATACGAAAATCATTACATTTGGAAACTGACAAAATATGGATATACGTAACATAACGATATATAAAATAATTATCATTTTTAGAAACCTGAAAAATATCCTATTAATACTAACAATAAGATCATGTTTTTAGAAAATAATAATAGTATAGATGATATTTTACAGATAAGATCAATTATAATATCTTATAGAGAAATTATAATTAATCTTTGCACAAAATATATTATTTAATACGATACTATTTAAAATATAATTACTTATGACCGAGTAAAATTATTTGATTTTAGTTTTCAATTGAATATAATAAAAAAATCTCTAAAGGAATATTGTATAATTAAACTTTTATATTGGATTTCTGTGCGTGCTATATAAGTATTTATTTAAAACAAATTAAATTTTTATTTTTATTATACTTTACCTGTATTGCACGCCCTTATCTTATTTTTTTCTTTGTTTTGTCAACCCAAGGTTGTGAATGGATTATATCAAATGAATATTAAAAATATAGATAAATTCTTAGTAAAAGGCACTAATTTCACAAAGTAGTCATTTTGATATTACGTTTCGTTCGACAATGACAAACAACGTGTTTTGTTGTTTATTCGATGTTCGATGTATAATAGCTAATTAAAAGTTTTTGTATACATTTGTTATATTGTATACCGTTATCGTTCGACCTTCTTAGCCTAAGTCGAATACAAATACTATAATAGAAGTGTGTTATCACGTCGAGATCGCGTGATCAGAAAACAAAGTATCACTTGAAAGATACATGAACAAATTACTCGAAAGGTTTCCTCGTCGTGAAATGGTACAAGATTGCAGAAGAGCATTACTTCTTTCTATCATAAGAGCACAAACCTCTATGGAACTTTTTTCCATTTCGCAGAACATATTCTCTTTCTCTCTCTCTCTCTCTCTCTCTCTCTCGCTCGCTCGCTCGCTCTGCCAACGCTATCCATAATGGACCGAACACACGATCGAAATTACTCGCGGTGCTAGCTGGCATGTGTGCACAAAAGGCGAACAGCACAGAGTCAATTCTCACGCGGTGACTTTCGTCGGAAAAATCGAAGATCAAAGCCTTCGGAAATTACATTGGTCGGACGGCGAGGTCGCGTTGGTGACGAGAACGCGTCTCCGATACGCTCGCGTTCACTCGTAAACCGCCACCGAACGCGTATCCCCTGGCTTTTATTTCAAAGACATTTCATTGCCGTTTTACTGTCATCCTATCTCGAATTTCCTGGAGCAAGTTGCGTGGGGTTGATACCGGCCAGGCTGATCCTCGTGCACGAGCGGATGTCGTCTTCGCGGAGGGGTTTATATCTCAGTGATAAAAATCCGAAATAATTTAGCTCGGTAAACCGTCTTGAAACTTTGAAACACTGATGACCCAAAAGCGAGAGAATGTTAATGAACTCGCATGTTAAGATCGAATATTAATCTTTGTAAACATTTTTCGCAATTATTTAAAAGATAAGAATTGAACTTTGCATTAAAATCAAGTTCCTTAGCTTTACGCACAGCACACGAGAACCACGAGAGCAGGTTCAACGATCTTTTGTGTTTTTCAGTGAAATTTAAGTTCGTAATTGTGTGAAAATATAATTTTACTATACAGTATAAATTCAGATAAAAATAAGATATTTGTATAATTTATAGTCTCTTATCGGTTATATTATGCAAGAAGCTAAATTAGAAGTAATTCCTATTTCGTATATATATACGGTATATATATTTAAATAAGATCTCGCATGCAGATTTAATTTGTGGAAAACTTATTTTTTTGCGATACGTCGGCCGCGTTGCGCCGCGTTGCGCCGCGTTGCGCCGCGTTGCGCCGCGTATCGGCCCTGAAATATCGCGCAGCGCGCGAATTCATTTATTAGCCTCCGAATACGGCTTGCGAAAGGAAATGTACGATCTCCAGTTTTCGGAGATAGCCGATGGATACATTGCGGTATGCGCGACGAAGTATTGCGCGCTATCTAAATTTATTTATTAGGTGCTATTATAATTCTCTTACAATTGCTTATCGCCCGAGCCGCCGCGCGCCGTTGCCGTGGTGGAAAGCATAATTCAGTCCGACTATCTTGCTTCTCCGCGCGCGCCACGGCAATGTTTTCCCTCGGCCAGACCTTTAACGTTAAATGGAATTCTGTCGGTATGCCATAAGGCGGACTACCGGGATGAGCTTTATCGTGCCGTACAGGAGTTATAATACGAGCGTAGCGTGATAGATGAATCATCGCAATCGTTGCCTCGTTTCCAGAGCATACGAAGCGCGATTCGCGCGTGAGAAATTCGACTTGGACGTCGACGCGACTATCGATCAAGCGTACCGAGACTACACGGGAGTGTTAAACTTTGCTCATAGTGTATGACTTTAATTATATAGTGCAATTATACGAATTTACGTATGTACAAATGAAACATATATTTATTTGCTTATACGCGGCGTTTTACAAACACTGTGCAATGTATTTTAATGGCGTTGAAGAAAAAATTTAAGAATATTTATAATTCAACTTTGTTGTTAACAATTAACTGTTTCATATCAACAACTATAGAGTATGCTGCATATAAGAAACCAAAAAAGAAAATCAGCTAAACAATAAAAATTAATATCACCTATAGAAACATTGCAAAAAATGATTGCATTTAAACGTAATTGTTTATATAATTTTGAGAGTTTATAATTTGATAACTACAATTTCAATTTTAATTGATGTTCAAATTACGCTGCTGAGATATTGTATACAATCGTATACGATATTTAAACAGCTCAATTATCAGTGCGATATTATCGAACTGTTCCTCGCAATAATTTCGACATTGCAACGGTATATAAGTTGCGACAACGGTGCCTGTGCGTAAATCATCGCTCTAACATCACGGATCGTTACGTTCGCAGTTTATAGCGCTGAAAACGCTCGTTGTTCTTCGAGGCCATTAGACAAGGAGATTTCATCCGCTCATCCGAGCGGCGGGTAGTGTAGCAGTGGAACAATTTCCAGCATAGTTTCCAAGTGCCTAACATTACTAGCTGAAAATTTTCGTCACGCGCACAGGGTGGGGAGTGAGACGCACGCACACGCACACGCACAGGAACACGGCGCGTCCGCGCGCCGGAGATTGATCGTGTGTGCGTTGTTAAAGTCGTTAGCAATGCGAGTTAACCGAGTCACAGCGTTACAACCGGCGGCACTGCCGTCTTTATTGAATTACAACTTAGACACATCCGGATGCAAGGTACACGGATGCCGGGTTTATGCCGCGCGGATTAGCATGCAAATTCGCCGCATTGAATTTCATAGTTTCGACAGCTGTAACAACCGAATAGATTCGTCGTGACGCGGCGCGGACCGGCACCGACGACGGTCTACCAATCCCCCGGTTGCCGTCTCCTGATAAGCGAATTGTTTCGCCGGATCGTGCTATAACCGAGCGCTATAACTCGATCCAACGGCTGCACTACTATCAGCGAGATTAATACATAGCTCCTAATGAAAACGGGAATCAAGTGAAGATGGACGTAACGTCGTACGCCATATCTCAATCGGGTTTCAAAGAGAATCGATGTTAAATGTAGATTGAAGAAGAATTGGATTTCCCATACACGTTAATCATTTATTCACGCAAAATATTGCCGAGTAATGAACAAGCGGAATAATATTTATTGCTTTGGACGTAGATTCAATATCAAAAGTCGTTAAAATGCATGTCCCCTCTTCCCCGATCGAAACTCATTCCGATGACAATATTGTCGGAAACTGGCGGTTGCACTCCCGCCACTCGCCATTCACAGCCACACTGCGACAAATGTCATGGAAAATATTAATCCAAATGTACCGAAAGTAAAATTTATTGCTTACAATGTAGCAACTGCTTTACCAGAGTTATTCTTTTTAATTCATCACGGACATTTATCGCTACTGAATTAATCAGTACGAATTCCAATTTAATTATTTGTGAGTCTGGCGCACACGAGGCGCCTTCCGCGGCGAACAAATTATTCGGGATATTGTTTTTTTTCAATAGTTTTTAGAATTTCCATGGAAAATTTCCTTCATTTATATTCACGTAGTGAGGTCATGCTCCAGTTTTTATGACACGTGTAACTAGGCGAAATTTAATATCATGTACATTTAACTCGAGTATCTTACACGCGTACGGCTCGCGTATGTATGTCTCGTGCTAGATCGTCGGCGTAATCATTCCTAAGCGGGCATTATCGCGCCCATGACGGTGTTAGCATGTCGCGATTTTTTTCTTTCCCAGCGTCTTAACGTCCCTACGATCTTCACACGCGCAGAGTCGTTCTATCGCTTCCATGAATCTCCGCCATTCTCATTATATCGTTGCGCAATAGGACTTAAACGCGTCCCGTCGTCGCAAGGAACAAAACGCTAATCAGTGCCCTCGCGCGGAAATTAGTTTTTATGGGATCATTCGTTGTCGACTTTGTTGCGCAACGGGGGAGGATAATTTAGGGGCGCGGCGAAATTAAATTAATATTCTAACGGCGAACTGAGCAACTTACAATATATTTCCGGGGCGCAGCGCGTGGATTTAATTACGCAAATAGGGGGGACGAGAGAGAATGCGATATCCCGCGTATTCCAATAACTCGTCATTGGCCCGATCAAATTTACTGCCGCGCGTGTGTATCGATGCCGCCGCGAAACCGCGAACGTATGTTGCTACGAGCAAAATTCAATACCGCCCAACCACGGGGAGCCGCCTGGCGAACCCGTATTTATCGTCGACGCTGAGCCGCCTTACCTTGCCTCATCTTACCCTCGCCTTGCCTCGCAAATGCAACACGAGTTGCCGGTAAGCGGCTTGCTAACGCGATTCTCGCTCGTATACGGGTTAAGGCGCGTGGGTACCGTACCGACTTTCGCGTAAAAGCGAAACGCCCTTACGGGCTCGTGGCACGAGCCCGACTTGCCGTAGTATGCTCTTAGCATGCAAGCGCGAGTACGGGCAGACTATGCACACGAGTCGCTCGTATATTTCGCCAGCGCCAGCTTTCGTGCCGTTACATTGTCGTATTCGTATGCGTTCGTGGCCGCTAAAGCTATATGTCGAATCGTGCCCATAATAATGTATCCGGAGAAGATATCTTCACCGTACTTTTGGATATCTTTGCCATGACTTTCCTTCCACGATGTTCCACCTCGTCCTTCCTGCGGTCACTGTAGAGTCGATTCGATTATATTTCGCGTCTCTTTAGTTTTTACTTTTAGAATTATTAATATCGTACTCTTGAACAATGCGATTTCATGAAATGGATTTAAGTTGTAAATTACATGTGTAAAAATGTTACGGTAAATTTGCTCTGCGCATGCTAATATATATAGAGTCAGAGAGACAATTGTGGAAAAAAGATAGACAAAGTTCTTTCATATATTAAATTCGTGCTTTCTATATTATCCCATTTCCGATCCCTTCAATTTGTCTCATTCAATGTGTTTTTCCATGAAATTTTCTCTCTTAACAGTGCTTTTATTCATGTCACGCTTCTCTTTAGTTTCATTATTTTTAAATATGTGACGATATCGGAATTTCAACGAAGTAATATGCGCAACAATGAGATTCTTTGTCGGACAAATAAAGAAATTCTCATAACCATCTTATTGATCTTTAAGTATTTAAAGAAGTAAATACAAAAATAGAAAGCTTTTAGAAATGTATCACGGTATCGCAGTGCTGCCGTGAAAACAAAATTTAATTTTATCGGATTGTAAGTGGCGTAAAATAGAATCGAAACGTTAAATCGTAAACAATCGTATCATGCATTGCATGTTTTCGGTATTTATACAGTATACATGAACTATAGTAATGAGAGAGAGGGATTAAGTAAAATTTATTTACATGACAGACTAGGTTTCTCTAAAACGTAACAAAAACATATATTTTATTTTCCTGCGGAATTATTTTTAATCGTCAGGCCATCGAATAAATCGATACAATATCCAGAGCTTATATTTGATATCGAGCAATCGAAAGAAATTCCGAATATAACACAGTGGAAAATAGACCGAGCAATTTTGTTCAGATATTTCGATCAGAGATTGCATCGGGAATAATATGCTCGCAATGTCGATTCTACGATTGTTAAACGCATGCTCGTACGGCCACCGAGAAGATAAGTCGCAAGTCGCATCGACGGCATACGAATATCGTCGTAAGCGAGGTTTCTACCGACGATTTTCTTGGCTTCTCTGTCTGCCGATCCCCCGAATAAGAACATCTGACGTCGCGCCAGGAAGTATTCTTCGTAGCTGTCGAAACTGAAAGTTTCCAAGGAGATCGCGGGACAGCAGAGATGAGAGAAGGACGATCAAAGTCACGTCTGTTAAGTTTCGAAAAGGAGTCAATTAAAAGTTCCAGGAACTTGTCTCTTCCGTGCCGTGCATACGGATCTTCCATGACGGCGTAGCATTCTGGAATTTTTCACTTCGCCAGTTATTACGGTACGGCGAATCCTCGGTCTCGAATCCGTAAACGAATCGAATATAATGCGCCACAGTTGGATTTTCAGTCGCTTGCTTCCCAGGATCTACCTTGCTTTCGACGCTTCCGCGGAATTGAATTTTGCGGAAAGAAAGTGGCCAAACACGAGTAAAAAAAGGACACGAGAGGAGTTTGAGTTTCCTCACACGCTGCACTTGTTGCAGTTCGAATTTTGAAAAAGTATCCTGCTTTTTCAAACGTAACGTAAATTCCATGTTATAATGTAGAAAACAACGGTGTCTTGAATTTCAAAGAAGCAACATAAAAACCACCCCTACGTGCCTCGACTAGCTGGCACGGCCGCCGATACCCTGGGAAAACTTTTAAATTGCTCGTCACCTCATTTTCCAATCCGCACGAGCCTCTTCCCCGATTTTGGCGTATCTGGAGATGTTCCGGGGAAAAATATCTGACAGATATTTTTCTTATCTCTAGAGAAAAGGGCAATTGCGAAAAACGAAGAAGGGGAATTTAAATATAGCATAGAATATTACTATAATCAAGACGGCAAAGAAAAGTGTCGCGTCCTAAGATATCATAAATTATGTTCTATTTACATTTTTCTTTCACTAGTGGTGGTGGACGCATGCTTCGCGCGTGAAATTTTTTATTATTCTATAATGAATATACCATATATGACATATATGTACGTTATTCTTACATACCTCGTAACTTTTTAAAAAGTAACGCAAAAGAATTATTTTCAAAAGTAAAAAATAGCAAATAATTAGCAAATAATTATCTAAAACTTAATATGCAGGTAAGTATACAAAGCTATCTGTGCGAAATTATCAGAACATAACCAGTAAGACATGAGAATTATTCGCTAATTTTTTGCTGTTTTTTGCTTCTAAAACTAATTTTTTGTTTTAGTTTTTAAAAAGTTACTTAATATTGAGTTATCAAGCTTCTCGTAATTTTAAATCCTAACACAAAACAATTTTTAAGAGCAAAAAATAGCAAAAATTATAATTTTTATAATTATAATTATTTTTTTAAATAATATTTTAATTTGAATACATTCGATACATCAAACTTTGAACTTTTGTTTTAAATATAACTTGTAATTGACAGATATACGAATCATTTGGAAGTAAAAAAAGGCCGTATTATATCGATTGTATACTCATAACTGACTTAAAATAGGAGAAACTGAATATTTAACATAGATTCATTTCACAATGATTTCATATCGATGAAACTGGCTTGTATATTTGGTCTTGGCGTTTGATATGCGAGGCTACTGCACCCCATATTGTCATTCACGGAACGAGACTCGAGTTGATTGACAGACAACACGTATACCACTCTGTATCTTCGCATTGAAACGCGATTACATGTCAAGTATCAAAAGATGTTAAACGCGATTATTTTCTATGAGCAATTATATCAGCACCAGCAATTAATTAATTCCCTCGCGATTAATAATTATAAGTACGTTAACTACTTATGGAATGGGTATTTTGTGCGATTATTATTATTATTATTATTATTTTTACAAAATCGAAAAAATAGGATTTATTTTACAGAATTGAAGGGAATGGATATCATAAATTATTATTTTATCATGATATTTCTACGGACAATAAGTTATTTAACAGTTAAATGATATCACAACGAAACTTTTTTGACTTTTGAATTTTTTACTAATCTAAATGTTGTTTATTTATCTCACTTTTAAATTGAACACAAAAATATCACACAGATCGATCAAGTGATTTTAACGCTGGGAAATAATATATTAACTGTTTGTAAATAATATATATATTGCATTAAATTTGCACGGTCGAAATACATATACTTTATTTATAATTATACTATATCGTACGATATTAACGATATCGAAACTTTAATTAATAAGTACGATCGCAATTAGATTCTTATTTTAATATTTTTCAACCTCATGGTATTGATTCGTTGTGGTTTATTTAAATCCTCCGCTGTTCGATATTTCATTTTATGAGATTCACAGGCATACCATATATAAACCTTTGTATTTTTTTTTACATATTTTTGTGGTTGCGTTTCAATCGGATTCCATCACAACATACGATAATAAAGTACGCGTCGCGTGCAGCGTCAGACAAGTGCAAAGTGCAATTATCTTATTCTGGTGATTAATACGCGCGATCGTAATTAATCATTTTCGCGAGTATTGTGTTATATGAGTGCTTCGAGAGAAAAAGAAAGATGATTGAAAGGCATCAGACGGAGCAATCATGTGATGAGTAAATTATTGTTTTATTTCATTTATATAACACGTAGTCTAGTAACTGGCTCATTACGTGTAATATTAAAAAATATTCCGCAGCAATGTTTTAATCAGCGCATCTGTTTCACGTCAAGCAATAATTGCTCCGTTTTTCACAATCAACTGCATACTTGATTTCTGATTCGACTATTGAACTATCTATATAAATCCTTATTCTGATTTATCTCACCTGTTACACTTTTTGATTTGAGATATCACGTAATGATTATAAATATGAGTCTTAGAGACATTTCTGTGGTATTCTTCATATATTCGCGCTGTCTGAAAAGGTATATCTCGCTCGCAATCTGTCTTCAGTGCCGGCTAGGAGATGCGGAGATCAAAATGAGATAACCGTGGGAATTTAATATTTTTCGCATCCGCGGAAACAGCCGTGCAGCGACGGCACTCGTCACCACACTCCTTCCGCACAACCGCGTTTGTCGTCGTCGACAGCGACGACGAAACGAGCGTCATACGTGCAAATTGAAACGCGCTCCGCCAGTCTTCATTAAGTCGCTCGCAATCAGACGATGCGAGCTCGCGACAGCCACTGTCGCAGCAAACGTGACCGACGCGATTGCCACCGAATTTCAACGTGCACGCACTTTTTAACGCGGCAGGTGGATATATGTGTTTCTGTACACACATTCTCTCTCTCTCTCTCTATTTCTCTCTTTACGTCGTTTCATTGTCCTGCGAATTCCGTGGCTCGATGACTACATGGCCTTTTTTAAGCGAGTAATATCGGCTTTGATACTGCGAGAGTCATGCGTATCGGAACTATTAGAAGTATCAAGCGCAGCGATCTCATTACGCGCTCTTCATATTTGCTTTGCTTGCATCGTGCGAAACATAATTAAGCGAAGAGTCGACTCATTAAAATTGCCGTTTTATAATTATCTTGTCACTTCACGAATGTCTTTTTAGTTCTCGGGGATAAAAAAAGTTGCTCTTTCTTTTGCTGAACATAACGGCCGATTATACGTTTGCTCTTGATGATCTAAACGTATCGCATTAATGTTTAAGTTGGATTTCTCGAAAAATTTTTATCATCTAATTTAAAATAATGTCCGCTTGATACTCGATAAAATTGTATTAAGTATTGAATAAATATTGTGTCAGTATACACGAAATGTCGAATTTATATACAGACGATCATAAACAGAAAGTAGAAATTTCGCTTTTCATTTAACCGACTCATTTCCGAGAATCCGCTGCCAGAAGGAAAGTCCCCTTCGCCCACGCAATAGTCCGTCCGAATGACCCGTCCCGCACGTAGCTAAACCCTTAATTAGCTCCTTCCCCAGTTTGCAAAATCACTCAAGAGTCGGATTAGTCCCCGCGACACACCCAGCGACCTTAAAATGAGTTTCTACGGGAGTTGTAGGCGTGCCAGTAACCGGTGGCAGGACCACCCGGTGTTCGCGCGGTCGTTTGCGTGCGTCTTCTAACCAAAAGCCCCGAATAAAACCGCGGATATCTGTATGCGGGGTGCGTATCTGTCGCAGCTCGTGCTGATTGCCGTGTTCTGCTAGCCTCCAGATTGCGAGGGCGGAGAACGGGAGGGTGAGAGATGGGAGACAGAGAGGGCAGGTGCCGATGGTAGGGTACGGGTGAGAGAGCGCGAAGGGAGAATCGCTCGTATCTGTATCGGGGGAATGGTTTGTATGTTTCTGCCGGCCGTTCAGGGATGGCTTGCAAACAAACCGCGTTCCGTTATTTGATTCTGTCCGTTCGTCCGGCGCAGCGCGGCGGCGTCACGCCGCCTTTCCCAGCCGAATGTATCGGTTCAATCGGCGACCAACACGCCATGTCCGCGACTACGAAATACTTTATTGAACTTGAACTTTTGATATCGAATAAAATCAAAGTCGAAAAGCAACGAATCTGGGCATTTTGAGACGTAGCCGACGAATTTTCAAACATATTACAATTATGTTTGATGTTTTAGAATTAGCATTAGCAAAGCGTGGAAGAATCGAGAATGTTAAATCGAGATAAAACAGCGCACGAAATCTGATTTAGTTTAGCGAATCGAGCTTTTGCAGCGGTTCAGCAGTAGCAATTCAGTGCGATTCGCATATTTAATTACGAAAGTTTTGTTTTTAATTACAAAACTATGCTGTTTAATTATAAAAGTTTATTGTTTCTTTGACGTTGCGTAGTTTCGTCCCTGAATTGGCGAGCTATAGAAACTATCGCGTAACACAGTTTCTGCATTCTACAAACAATCAGTGTCTATAGACATGAAATGTAAACAGTTACACTGATGAAGATATATAGATGTATGATCAGCGCAAACCAACCTAACTAATTAAGGTACAGATATAACGCGTAGTATACTAGTACAGCCATTCCGTAACGTTAATTACACCATTTATTTGCTTAATTTGTTGTCATTAATTAGGGAGCCTTGATAAGCTATATCCTATTGATAAAACCTGACGATCTCATCCACCGAATTTAATCAAAGCGGTTCGAATAATATATCGAGTCAATACGAGACAATAACCATATAAAATGCGTAAACAATCAATCGAATAATAAAAGCATCGGAATAAAATATACCGTGGAATATCAATTAAAAATGCGAATGCATAAGTCGCACAGTTACATATTATGAATAATAATTAATTTTTCATTAGATCGCGCGAATTATTGCAGCGTAATTAACGGGTATATTTATCGGTGAATATTGATTTAAACTGATTTTTATTTTTATTTCTAAAGCAATAATATATCTCTCCGTATATCGTACGTTATCCGACGCATCGGAAAATCATTGAAAATTGCTACGCGCTCGAAAAGCACGGAAATCTGATCCCATGGTGGGCGTCACAGTGGAATTCACGGTTTTGCTCTCGATAACGCTGTGAGCTGTACCTGGCGGCGAGTCGACCGCGATCTCATTTATCTTCAGACGGAATGCGGCTGCGCCTAGGGCTAATAAGGTGTTATTAATGTCGTCACGCCATAGCTATCTAACTGCCTCCTAACTTTGCGAACTATTCTCCGCCGGCGGCTCGCTGCCATTCTCGCGTATTCCTGCTTCATTTACCTGACAGTCCGGGTAACCCTGCCTGTCTGTCTCTACGCCCCGATAGGCGCTGTCATTCCCATCAAAATGTACATTCCGGAAAAACGATGTTGCGTAATTATCGTGATTATACGACGATATCATGCCATTAATATGCGAGACGTCCAAAATGTTAAAAGGGAACGTATTTTATTTACGAAACCATTTAATGGAACTAACACATCTAACACGTTGCATATTTAAAAGGGTTCAATATGGATTCGAATAACTTCACAATTAGCGAGAGGCGATATCTTTTGAATCTAAATATCTACAAATAAAGAAAATATGTCTTTTAAAGATTATATCTTTTAAATCTAGAATTCTATTTTTTAAATCTAAACATCTAAACGTAATGAGATATATTATATTTTTAAATGTTATTTAATAAACGTAGCTAAATGCTTCGTGTGTTTGACACGTCGAAGGTATCCTTTCAACGCGAATTTAATTAGGATCCTGGGAGGAGTTTCTATCGAGTTGTAATAGAAGGGCGGATGAATGAGGAAATCAGCGTCTAAAGTAAACCGAAGGTTACTTCTTCTTCGGCCCTTGCGTGCTCGTGTATCGACGTGCACCTGAGAACGCCGACAAAGTATAGGTACGCGAAACTTCGCGTTTCCCAAGCGCCATACCTCACTTTGACGTAACTGCACGGAGCTTATCACGGTACGTTTACCGGGCGGGGGCCCGCTTTAAGTAACTCGATAACAGGTTGCACTTGACAGGTGAGGAGACTCCCTCGACGCGCCCGCCCGCTCCCGCTTCATCGCACCCTCAAAGGCAAACTTTGGCTTCAAGAATGAGAAACTTTCGAAATGCCACTTCGGCTCGTTTCTCTCTTTTTCCCCTGCGTCGGACCCTTTTCGGATCGTTTCGACGATGTTGCCATAAATACCATCAGAACTCTTAGTCTATTCTAGAGTATCGTTGAAAAAGAATCCTACCAGCGACTTTACGTTCAATCTCGCCGTTATTGCCGTCGGCCGCGATTCACCGAGAGAAACAATTGAGTAGCAATAAGAACTCGAACGAATAACGGATCTTGGAGATCCGATTGCGCGATAATCTATTTGCTAAATCTCTCACGAAGGATATAATCGAGGCTTTCGCCTCTGCTTCGTCGATGTCGTTAATTCTCAAGTGCTTATCTCGGCTTACATTTACACACCGATGTAAACGCGAACGTGAAGGCGTCTACGGCGGAAGAGCGACGAGCTGTTTTGCGACGCAAAACTTTTTTAATTAGAAAAGTATCACACACACACTTCCCTAATTAGAAAGGCTGCATTGTAAAATTCAAGGCGACACTGTGCCACGAGTGTTCCCTTAATTAAAGACCTCGGTCAGCGGCGTGCTAACCGCATCCTCGAGACATTACTTACAGCCGTTTTTATTGGTCACGACGTACGTCGATAAATTCCTTTTTACGACGTCGCCCACCGTCGTCATCGATCTTCTCGGATTATCAAAGAAGACGTTCTATTCGCGAGTTTGATAATTCGCCTTCCGTTCTTTTTGCTTTGCTCAAAACTATTTCTTTGATAAATCGAATCCCAGCCGATGGAGATCGAGTTCTATCAAATTTAGATGATTATTATTGGCAATCGCAATTTATACTGTAATTTTTATTAGCAGCCAATCAATAAAAAAAAATGAACTTGTCTTACTAATAAGAGAATTTAAATAAATACTCGTTTTACAAATGAATTCTCTCAGTCTCGCGATCTGGGATTTTCATGGCTTTAAATCATCTATCACTTAACGATAGTACATCTCGGCGTGTGTTCTAATAGACTTGCTAATTCCCATAGACGCAGGCGGTTGCGCTTATGGTGATTACGAACCTCACTGCAGCCCCGCAATTTCAATCGACAGTCAGATGCCACGAACGTCGGCAACCCTTGCAATCGGAAGTTACTATCGTTGTCTTCGACGTCGCGCATCGCTGTACCTGTAGAATCTATTGCGAGGGTCGGCTGGCATTGATTAAAGGACGTACAAGCCAATAAAGCGGGATCTGAGCGACACCCTATTCGAACTGAATTCAAGTAATTATGGCAGGGCTGCAGTTGTTCACATTCTGAATGTACCAGGCTGCATCGTGAACGGACCACGAAATCGAGTTACCTCGGGTTTTATGGCGACGATAACTTTTTCAACTCGACGTGTATACTCGTAGCGACGAGTGGCCGTAACTTTTCAGCGAGATCCGCGAATGGAAACAATGAGCGGCTAACTACATGATCCACGGATGACACAAAGAATGTCAGGTGCATGTACGAAGAGCAGGAAAAAAAATCAAGCGGTCGACGAAACGTGATTAACCATATTTCTTCAGCGTTTCGTGCTCGCTATGTTCGACGAGGAGATTCGTATCTTAGACTCAAAGAGCAGAATATTCATTAGAATAATACCGATCCAGTATCGAGGTAACCGCAGGCTATACGCACGCTCCCCTATAATGCTGCTTCCTGCAACTTGCCTCCTGAAAGAGAAGAAGCACTTTGAGTAGACACAACCGAAATCTCGTGCGCGAACCCCAGTGGCCGAAGGGCGACAACCAATTAAATATACGGGACGCCGAAGGGACCAAAAACACGTCCAGCAGCTCCAGACACCTCCATCCATGAAACTGGAAATGGACTTCCGGAAACGCATGTATATATAGAGTGTTCTTAAACTACCGTACAATTATTTCGAGAGATATTCGTAGATATTGGACAACAAACTTTAGAAAATGATAATTGCTTTAGTAAAGGCAATTTCTGGTAAAGTAACTGATAAATTATAACAACGTGAAAGATCTTGATTCTTCGGAAATTTCAATTTCAATTCTAATCCAGTTAAAAGTTAAATTTAGACTTTACTCTATTGAGATATTTAGTTTCGAGAATTAGCCGCAACCTTGATCGCGGAAAAACCGAGGACCTAAATCCGTCATGAGATTCCCATCCGGAAATTACATTCGGCAATGCCGGTGCACCCTGTATATCGTATAACCGTCCATAAAATACATCTCTCGCGCGCGCAGGCGTTCGACGGTGGGAATCCAAACGGCGCATTTGCGCAATGGGACGTGCAACCAGTGCACGAAGAGCGTATACTATACCGCGGCGGTGGTCGTCCTGTTCGACCAGAACCCTCGGCAGCAGCGCGAGCCCGGGACTCCGATCCGCGGCGTAATGCGGCGGCTCCCCGGTGCTACGCTCCATTTATAGGATTGCATGAAAAATTCCGCACGCATATTCCGCGAGGTTCCGTTTCCTTTGCTGTTGCGGGCTCGTTATCGTCGGACCGACCCGTCTCTAAAGCGATTGGCCGTGCGCGCTCGTCCGTATGCGCACGTGTATCCAGGCGTGCATCTCTCGTATGTGCAGCCCGGATCTCGTACTCTCTCCTACATGTACCGCACACACACGGACGGCGGCACGCCGTAACAGCGCTCCCGCTATATTAAACGAGATTCGAGACCACCGCCTCACGGAACGAAGAGTTAGTCTGAATGTCCTCGTTTCCGGTCCTCTCGCCCCGGCCGTTCACGCGAACGAGTTTGGTCGCGCGACGTTGGATTAAGAGCTTTTTACCCGACCGTAATAAATGTTTTGCTGTCCGATTTAAGTTCGGGATCTAGCTCGCCCGTTATCCCGGAAAATTATTATTAATTGAACAATGTCAATTATACCTCTTTTTACCTTTTAATCTTTTGAGAATTGAAGAGCTCTACATGTTGTGCTTAAAATATTCTAAAATCTACCTTACGAATCTTTGAAACGAAAGAAGAGATATTACGGAGAGAAAGACCTCTAGACAGAAGATAATCGGCTTGGCGAATATTTGTCGAGCGAACGGCAAGATCTGCCTTCAGCCATGTCGGAGCGCTGTGCAAGTCAATTATTAATATCTTTATGAATGCCTCAATTCTCGTGCGAAGTTTCCTTGAAGGTAACGTGCAATTTCATAGATGCACGACGGTAATAACAGAAAACTCAACTTCTGCGAGCGCGCCCGACCCCTACCGAGTTTCCCTCTTCCCACCGAGGGTGGCTTGTACGAACGAGCACCTCGCTCCTCTCGACATCCCTTTTAGCAACGCCCAACCAATTTAGTCATACAAATAGTGCTCGTTCGCGTAGCGACGATGTCGCGAGCGTTTGATATTAAAGGCGTCATTAAGTGAGATAATGAAGCTAACTCCGCGCCGACCAAAAACGATAAGCTCGCCCGTTAGACACTGCATAAAAAAGATCCGTATAGCTGAAGTTTAGGTAAAAAATACATTTCATTTTCCACTTTCAACTATTGCTACTATATATTCAACTATTACTTACCTCTAAGAGAATATTAATTGTCAAAAGACACTTTCAGCACTTTGAACAAAGAAAATAATTTAATTTTCGCAACGCAAAATGATAAACGAAATTTAAGAATAAATTTTCTGTTTAAAATATTAATTTCTGCGCGTGTGCGAAGGAAACATCATCAATTTAACGGAAAGATAAATAAACATTACAATTAATGTATCTTCATTTGAGAATTATATAAATAAATTTATTCCTACCTGATAGCTGTTTTGAACGATAAATTCTGAACAAATTTTTTATGATATATCGTCGACTTACTTTATAACCCAAGGACGCTGGTCGTATTAAAATACCCAGCAGTATTATCGTGGCTTATAATTAAGATTTAAGAGCATCTTTTAGCTACGTAAACCCAAGATGAAATTGGTTCGCGAAGAATATTAGAGCCGAAAATACTGTTTCAGGTGCCTAAAATGCCTTATTACGTCGCAGACGCTGTTATTAAAAGGAACGCGCCCTCGTATACAAGTATACATGTATATACGTATACATCGGCCGCACCCATGGGGGAAGAGAATAGGTACGCTCTATCCCCTTTTAATTTTTGCCCCCGCGAAAGTAAAATATATCGGCTAAGCGGAAAGAAGCGCGGGTCAGCTGTAATGGCCGCCGCAAGAGGCGGCATTAAAATTTTTCGCAAAGAACACTTTTTTACCATATATCCGCGGTCAACCCGTAAATCACCAAACGGATGAATATTTATAGCGCTTTATTAATGGGGTTACGCTGTTGCGAGGATTATTCGTAGGGTATAGTGGAAGGGAGAAGAGCCGAGGGTACAATGAGGGCGCATAATGCACCATACGACCCCTCTCCTCTTTCCTTCCAACGGGTGTATATACGTACGTATATACGTCGGTGCCATTAAAGGGAAACATGTGCTATGAGAGACAGAGAGAGAGAGAGAGAGAGAGAGAGAGGAGGGAGGGAGGGAACATTCCCTTTTCACTATTTACAACCCTGTTGCTGATTACCGCTCGCAGATTATCGCGTTGTTTCTGTCGTGCACGGATTACAATGACATCAGTGACGAGTGCTCGAGCGTATTGTCGGGAATCTAATTC
This sequence comes from Tetramorium parvispinum, assembly GCA_011638315.1. Taxonomy (NCBI): domain Eukaryota; kingdom Metazoa; phylum Arthropoda; class Insecta; order Hymenoptera; family Formicidae; genus Tetramorium; species Tetramorium parvispinum. Next base: position 45,993 of record VBVR01000226.1, on the reverse strand, counting down.
GCTGAATTCCTTTCGCAAAACGTTATTCGATCATTTCAAGGGAAACAGTCGTGCTGCGCGTGTAATTCGCGGACGTTAGAACGCAAAAGCTCGAGAAACGTGAAACTGACGAAGAGTTTACGACGCGGAGGACAGAGTTCTGGGTTTTCATCGACGCACAACGAGTGCAGATTTTTTTTCCTCATTCGCGACTCACTCATCGTTTTTCGAATTCGTTAGTCGAACAAAACCGAGTTGACGAGTTTCCCAGCCCTTCAAACGCTATCTACCTGCTCTTATACGAACGTCGGTAAACAGTGAACCGGGCACATTGTAACGCGAGCACGGTCTAGCGATCGTTTCGCCTGTCGAAATCGACGGTGTGAAATCGAAATGACGCTTTTGAACGTGCTGTCGCACCACATCGTGCGCAGAATAGCGCGATAGCTACGACCCCATTTGTACTGGACCCATCGATAAATCGCGAACAAAGCGAGTCGCGGTTTGTCCGATCTGCGAGAGGCTTGTGCGAAACTGATTCTCCTCCCTCTCCTGTTGCAATCGAGCGTGTTGTTATTGATGTTATTCGCATTAACGCACCCGTTATTGATGTAAACAGCCACAATCGCTAGTGATCGCATGGCTAAACTAGATATAGATGGATCTAATCTCATTTATCAAAACATGGGCATAGGACTAGCGCAAACCTCGACGAGAAAGATTTTTCAGGATTATCGAAATTAGCGTTTAAATTGCGAAATATTGTATACGGCATTTTCGTCGGACAATATATTGAGAATTTTTGCAAGTTGCAAATTTATTCCTCCGTGATTACAGATCGTCGATTTTAATTTCTGTCATGTGACAGAATCGTCGCGCCTAACTTTGATCGTTAATTCGGGCTAACGCATATTTGCGAAACGGCGAAGCATTTTGTTTATTCCGGGATTAATTAGAAATGTTGTTCGACCAGCGCGGTTGCCTGTGATAGTAACGAATTCGACACTAAACCGATTCAGACTGCTTGTGGCGCTCCAGCGCATGCAAACACTCACACAAATGCCGTCATTTTTATTCAATTGATAAAATCCGTAAGCTCGTTAGAACGTGCTTAATTTTTTCGATCAGCGCAGATTCATTATATATACTGGAAAGCAGGTTATTCGAATTTTTTAAATAAAATTTATCATTGATAATATTAAAATTTATTAATTATTTTACCATAATGTCTTATTAAATGTAGAACTCTCATGGGGTATATATGTATACATAATATATTTCATACATATATATATATAATGTGTATATGTATATATATATATATATATATATATATATATTAAATAGAACGAAATATTATAATCAGATATTATATTCGAGCAATAGAAATTATCCGATTTAATATCATCATAACTGACGATAAAGCTCACATTAACGAGTTTTGCCGGTACAAGTTTAATTGCAGATCGAATCCCTGGGAACATCATGGAATTGCTCTGATTTATATTTAGCTGGATATACGCATTTATACCTTCAACTGAAAGTAAAGCCGTCGCTTATTCAATATGCCATTAAACCAAATTGATATTCGCTGAGTATATCGGAATTAATTAAAATTAAATACCTTATTAAAAGGTATTCTCCAAGACTAATATTAGAGAGTTAGAGAGCAAAGTAATTCTGTTGAACTACAAACACAAGCGGCTGTAATTATTTTTCGAATCTAAGATAAAAATTTATTTCGGTATGATACATGTCGAGCTCAGGGTTAACATATGCTTGACGTTTACAACTCGCATAAGATCGATACCGTCCTTAACGATCGCGCATAACATTATGCTTATACATGGACGCATATTAAAAGAGCGTTACACCCTCCAGCCAGAAGGGATGACGAAGGCGAGTTAAAAATGGCAGGCGTAAGGCGGATCAGAAAGGAGTCCATAACTCGAAATACCTGGGCGGGCGCATAACGGAAATTTAAAGCCACTTCGCAGCGGCGGCGGCGGCGGCGGCGGCGGCGGCGGCGGTGTCGTCGTATATTTTAAATTTTATCGCACTCGCACCCCGAATATATGAGACCCCGTCGGACGGGCGGGCAGAAAAATTGTTCCGGCTTTGACAGCGGCTCGACATCGCGCGTCGACCGGGGTGAAAAATTTAGCGAAACTTCCAGTTAATTTCCAGCAGCATGCTGATTTACGAATTTATTACTCGGCGCCTGCGAGACGTGTGTATGTAACGTGCCGCCGCTGTGTATCAGTGAAAACAATCTCGCGATCGTGTAACGAGAAACGAGAGACTGTTTACGCATCTCCAGGAGTAACGTTGATATTTACGCAATGGGGGTACAACAGCGCGCGATGATAACGTAACGGAAGACAGATGATCTGTGGCGCCCTTCGTTAACCTACCACGCCGTAATGGAACACTTCGGGTAATGAGAGCCTAAGTACTGTTATTCGATAGTTCAGACGAGCATCATTAATTTCGTGCCGTGGTCGTTAGCGCATCCCATCGTCCCGTTACGGTATTTGGATAGATCCGAGTGGCCACGCGGCGTGCCCGTCGATTTCGTACCGACGTGTCCCGTAGATATGATAACGAGTCCGTCGGTTATCTCTGACATGTGACATGTGACACTACACGCGCTCGGGGATGTCACAATTTGGAATTTGCTCGGCCATTATATCGTATGGCCTGGCCGAATACATGGCCACGTCGATATTGGACGTCCGCTGGAAATTTCTCCAAAGGGAGTTCGACGTACAGGTACAGAGCGTACCACTCGACGAAATCCTGCAAAATGCACCATAACGCTAACGGTGAAGCAATCACACAAGGGTCGATTCTACAATTCATTATCGAGCGTACGTACAACGCTCTCGACGGTCCCAAATCAATGCGATTGTTCTGTATTTCGATTCTGACCGCTTCAAGTTCAATCGCGTTTAAGCGGCAAAATTACATTTAATCATTTCAGAGAGAAAGAGAATGAGCGAGCGAGCGAATAAGTAAATGAATAAGTGAATAAAAGGGAGAAAGAGAAGAAAAAAGGGAATTGTGATTATTTTATAAACTTTTCACAATAATCTGTATTTGAGAATTTAAATACTGTTGTTTTCTTCATTGTACCGTTGTCGTTATCTTTATTCTGCGATTTAATTTACATTTCGAGGAATTATTTTTCAAGTTTGTATAACTATTTCAAACATTAGAGACTATATATCTCATCAAGAGAAGAGAAAAGAAAAGAAAGAAAGGAAAAAAACTGCGCTCACAAGCGGTCACCGGATCGATTTAGCGTTAATTCTGCACACGCGACGCCGAGATAATCCGACCAGATTAATTATCGAGCTCCGAGTAGCTTTCTTTACAAGGTGCAACGCCATGGAGAATGAGGGGAAGTATGGCGGAGGGTGACAGGGGAGTGCCAATTTGACGCAAGAAAAGCGCCAGGATTCTTCCTTTCTTCTCGCTTGCCTTTGAAGAACGGTACGTAGGACAAGGTCCTTTTCACAGCGACCCTAACAGGTGATTTCGCCGAAGGATTCAATTTCTTTCAGAGCCACGCTGTCTCCGCCGGGCGTGCAAATGCTCATTTCCGGGGGCGTCGTCTCGCCGCGTACCCCTCCCGTCATTATGAAGCGCCATCCTTTCCTCGGCTTTTTGTTCCTTTCCCAACGTTTGCCGTCATTGCTTTTATTAATTATATAGCTATATACTCATCGGGGGCTACCGCAACGACGAAACAATGCCAGCGCAGGACACCATTATCCCCGCCCGGTAAATATTTAATGGCGGCGTCTGATCTTAAGGAGATTAAACCGCGGTCATATATAGTCTCCTACAATTTCTCATTAATATTAGACGCAGTCGAAAGTACGCGGTTTATGCGGATAATGTGGGGATTCTCTGTGCTCTCGACGGTTAGCGAGCTTCAGAAGTTGGTTGGTTGACCGGCTTGAGAATCGCCGCCGCGCCTGATTCGTCGGAAAACTAATCAGCACGCTGTAGTTTGAGTTGAAGTGTAGGTTTAATGAAATTCGCCAATTCTCGAGTGCGTGAAGCGCGTTTACGCGACGATTGGTTGGTTAGTTTCTCGGTGGTCCTTCAACTCCGCCATCTCCGATTCTTCGTTCGCTCTAATTATTCGCGAATAGTTGCATGTTTCAAGTACAGGATAATTCGTACGCTGTGTACGCTGAAGAATAAATGTTTACTGAATATTGATGAACGTAGATTGAAGGGGAGAGCGATATAAAGTTTAAATCGACAGGTTTACGATTATAAATAGGTCAAAGAATTCTTTTCGTGAATCACCTCAATAATCCTTCAACTACGTGATACTTTTTATGCTTGCGTCGTTTGCGAGAAAGCAGGGCTACGACGTAATCTACGACGTGTGAATTCGCCAAAGTCAAAGACGGTCTCCTCAGACAAGGCTTAAGAAAAATTGCCTGCACGAGAGGCGGAAAGAAAGAGTCGCCGCCGGTTAAAAAAGGAGGCATCTGATGCACTTAATGAGGGTGCGAATAAGCACGTCTCAAGTGGCTCTAGACATGCTGTCAGTGGTCTTTCGTGAGCAAAAATTAATCCCGCATGCATGTGACGTGTATACGCGCGAGACCGTGAGCGTGAACGCGTGCGCACAAGCGTAAGGATTGATAGAGGTGACGTGAACCATTCAAGTCAGTTCTCATTAAAACGTGTTGGGCACATATAGCTTATAGCACGATAAAATAATAAAAAAATATAGCGCGTAATTACGTTCCAAAGATCAGCAAATTACACAGGCTTAGGTTTCACGAACAAGAATTTGTCGAATAAAAAAAAATCACTTGCTACAAACTTTACAGAGGATTCTTCTTGTCAACATTTAAATCAAAATTCTTGTGCTCTGTAATGTTCTTTTAAATGCGACACAATCGTGAGACACGGCGCAATTACAGTTCGCGCGGTGCGTCGAAGCGTCGTTAAGTAGTAAAACCCTATGATTTACAAGCCGGTGGCCGAACCCGTCGTCCCATTACACGCCACGACTCTCATTGTCCTCGCGATGCAAACGGATGGACGTGTATACGGCTAAAATAGCCGTACAGGATGTGAAATTGATTAACTGGTTAGAGAACCATACATTGTACGCCGCTAAAGCGTATGTAAAGCGGGCCTAACTGGTGCCGCTGTTAGGCATCCAACATCCATCATCGTCCGGCAGCAGCTGTTCCTCGCATTTTTTTTAAACATCAACGATGACGTTGCATTCGTCCGGACACAGGAATTCATGTCGAATTCACAGCGCGTCTCTCGCGAAAGGTATAAAACGCGTGGTTTGCGCGTATTATGAACATTGCGAAAATCGACGGTTTTAAAAAATGCAAGACACGAATGTTTGCGGAGACTCGAAAATTCCGAGATGGGGAACGCTCGCGTTAATGCAAATATTCGCTTTCTCACGAAGCGAACCGAGGAAACAGGCGCAGACTGGAAGCGAACGTCTGCCGTCGGCTGTCGAGCGTGTGGAAACGTTTAGATGGAAAAATAAGTTTCTTTAGAAACTCCGACCAGCGTGCCACGTTCCATCGGCGCATTTCAGCGGCACGCAATCGACTTTTACGCGAGTAAGGAATTCGCCCTCGCGCCGCCGGCGGAGATTGTTCGGCGGGGCGTACGTTGCCGAGGAGCGTCGTAAACGTGACGTAAACGGGGGGCAAAAAGACGGTGTCAACAGAGCCGAAAGGCAAGGCGTCGGCCTCTGTTGATTTAGGACGGAGAGTTGACAAACCTCGGGAATGTAGGCTAACCCTTGCGAGACATGTGTTACAAGATCAATATTTTTTATTCCCCCATCTTCTAAAACTTTCCAGCACCGGCGAGCTGCACCCAGGAATCGTAGCTCTGCAAACTGACAACGATGAGGTACAAGCTGACCAAGATGTCGTCGAGAAAGACGAGAAGTATTATAAGGCAGGTGGCGCGAAAATTAAATTTATCCACGTGGTAATAAAGGCCGACGTGGAGAATAAAAAGTTGTCTCAAACCAATCCAGACAATCGATGCCTTCGTTTCATGCCTTTCTCAAAAAGTCGATTTCAAATCGTCAAAGTCCGGACGACGAGTGAAATAACGACGGATGTCGGGCTACTTTACACTTTTCAATTTCCATCCGACCGTCTGTTTTATCGCCCACGACTATGGGGAGCCTTTTTTATGGGGACAATCGCTGAGGAACATCTGCGGCCCGAGCCGGTACACACAGGGATTCTCAGGATTTATATAGGCGTCCAATTTAATTCATCCCACGTTTAAATAGTACGCGGAAATGGATGTCACTTGCGCCGATATAAGGCGCCCAGCTTTGTCGGCCGATAATAGGATTTCGCCGGAGGCAAATCTACGCGCTGAATTTAAATATGGATGAACCGATACAATTGCAATTTCGAGCGCGACAGCCAAGCGAAATCCGTATAGTTTGCTGGCGTAGCGATACGCGAAGCGTAGTAGAGGCGTTTTGCGGCGAAGTAGGGAAAGGAAAATGGGGGATCGGTTTACATCCTGCATTGCGAGTTAACGACAATTCAGTCCCCGGCTTTCCGCAATCTTTTCTGCGACGACTTGCCATCTAATTAATTCACTCGGAGCACAATAAACCCTATTACCACGGGACAATCGTGATGTCACACGCCTAACGCAGATCCTTCGAGCAGAGTGCGTTAAGCAGTTTGATTACAACGCGGTTTCTGAAGAGTTGCCAGACGAATTGCTGGAGGATCTTTAGGGGTCGACGAGGAGCAGGACGACAGAAAGAGTCGCCGGGTGTGCCCTCGCACACACAGCCGACTGTCAAAATTTCGTACGGGAGAATAGATAGATACAAAAGGGGTGGCTGCAGGAATTATGAGAGGGTGGTACGCTCGCGGGCCTCGAAATCTTTACACTCGGGTACAAAAGGGCTCGTCGGGTTCCCGGAGCTTTAAACCTGCTTCTGGCATTTAATGGCGTCTGTAAGTTATACTCGAGGAAGGGGAGGGCGAAGGCACGGGAGACTTTGCGCAAGGGACAAGGACTGCGAGGAGCACGGAAAGGATCGAGTGGCGCGCGTGGAAGGAGGAGAAGTGGAACGAACGGCAGCGTGGAATTGTAAGAGCGAGCAAGAGGAAGGAAACGACACACTCGCCGTCTCCCACACAAATTACCCGAGATGGTATTTTCCCGTGCTTCTCTTGAACTATCATTTAAGGTTTAGTCTTCAATCTCTCTTGACCGCTCGAATCGCTTCCACCCGCCGCTGGCGCCCGCTCATAGAGTGGAAATAAATTTCGTAAAGCCCAGCGAGGTCAATACTGCCGGACGATTTCGCGTTATCTCCAATAATACTTATTACACGACGATTCTTTTTTTTTCTCCCCATTGAAAATCTCCACAGTAAAATCACGGGCGACCCAGTCGCGAATATATTCGTTCCGTTTCGTCGAAAGGACATCGTGAGATCCTCCGAATCCTTAAGCTGATCTGCTCTCGTACTGTATGGCTCCTTGCCCGTATTCAGACCGGGGGATCCTTCCGCTCAAGAGGAGAGAGCACCGATCGCAAGGAAAAAAAGGAGCATCGAAGTAAACAGGATGAGAGGTTACCATCGAAGCACATAGTCCGCCAAGGCACAGAATCGGAAATCGTCGATTTTATTTCGGTATAATGCCAAACTTGCAGCCTCGCCAGTGCAAGTGTTCGGGTTCCCAGCCAACGGCGAACGGACGTGCGAGTGCGAAATCGACCGCGCGCGCGTTTCGGCTCGCTCGACGTGGCTCGTAAATTCGCGACGGATACCTGGGGGCACCGTATCGCACGCCCGTTAGATCCTCATAAAGTTCCGGGCGTTACGCGATACGCGGCTGCGTCCACACAACGGGGGAGAGAGAGAGAGAGAGAGAGAGAGACTCGTCCCCGATCTCGCACCCCCTCGATATAGCTCAATAAACTCGCGACTCGACAACGATCGTTGCCGGCTGCCTCGAGCGAGCGGAGCGCCGATAGCGCACTTGGAACACGGCCGAACGTTTAACGTTCGAGAACGGGCGGATAAACCTGCATTTGAAACACGAACGATATTCCAATAAAAGTAACCTGACCGGTTGTAATGAAAGATTGAAATATTGAGAATGACGCGGTCTATCGATCGTAAATTGACCGGCCAGCGGATTGTTTAAAAATTGAGATAGTAAAAAATTCAATACCGCAGAACGATGTTATTCAAATGTACAACGCAAATGTACAAACGTCATAAACGTTTATATCATTAAAAATATATATATAAGATAAAGTTTAGGAAAAATTTCATAGATTCTCTTAGCTTCAAAGTTTAATTGTTCTTTTCTCAACAAATTCAAGATATTAATAAGTTCTTAGCGATTAAAAGTGAAAGAATTTTTGGAAACTAAGCTACAGAGGTAATAATAACAAAACATTATTTCTGACATAATTTTAAATACACTTTTACTTGGATAGATTTATAATTTAGGAACTAGTTGCACAAATATTTAATAGAGATGACTGGCAACTTCATTGGAGTTTTTAACGAAAATTCAACTTCGAATTGATCAAAAAAACTCATACTCGTGAAAAGCGATTCGCCAGTCTGAGTATTTACGTGTTGGGGGACACGCGTTGTACATTTTAAAAATTTTGTCGTTTTTGATTCGAGTCCTCGATTGGTTTTCAATTTTTTTCATGCACATAAAAATCCGCGCGATCGCGTCGATGGAGAGCGCAACGAGTCGCGTTCGCAGAATCCCATCGGCGTGCCCGTTGACCGCGCGGTTTAACAGCGGGCCGCACGTTTCGCTCTTCGTAACCTCGTTACGCGTGGAAGGGATCAAAGTATCGGCAAAGTGACTTATACCCAACCCGACATGGGCAATGGCGGTGAGCGACCGTTCCGAAAGTAGCCTCCGCTTTCGTGCGGGTCTGCGGGCCTTGATTACATTAGACCTGGACCAAGAAGGGCTCGGGGAACGGCGGAAGCTCGCGAGAAGGAAAGACGATTCGTAAAACGTTTCCAAACCGCGAAATCCACTTTCGACTTACCGTCTGAAAAAGAATGCTCTCGCCTCTTACTGTGTAATCTCTTAATTAACTGTTTTCTCATTAAGATAAATGAATCGATACGCGCAAACAAAGCGATACAAAGTTTTCTATATTTTATACAGAATTTCAGGAATTACGAGAAAAAAATCTTTTACTCATAATTCATAACAAAAATGTAATTAACACAGACATTGAGTATCTATTATTGAAAATGTCTTATTACTTAATTGTATGTGCAGTTTCTCAAATGAAACAATGTTTACCGATTTCGACAAGTTCGATATTCTGCCGGAGCAAAAATTCAGATTGCCAACTAGCCGAGTGAATCGTTTACAATCCGCTTTTCCGAATTTCTCCCGACCGTGCCGTTTGCTTTTATCGCCATCGCAGTTTGATCTCATCTCGTAAGTGCTGCTATGTACGCGAGGGATGTCAAAAACGTCCGATCGAGGTGCTACGTCGCTCGGTCGTCGACGTCGGGTTTACGACAAAAGAGACGCGAGGGCGTGAACGGGGACAGGAACTTCCGGTTCTTCGCCCCCGAGCTTCGTTGCCTCTCTCGTCGCCGGCAGTAACCTTTGTTCCCGAATTCCCTGATTCTCGTGGTTCACCTCCGGGCTACGAGTTCCAGGGAAATGTATCAACGGAAGCCCGTTGAAAGTGACGCATTTTTTTACGTGATATATAGACGTGAAAACAGAATTTGCGTCACATTTTTGCAGCTCGCCTCATCGGACAATGATTTGTCGAACAAAAACATCGTATTTACATATAAAGCGAATATACTTCGATTGCGACGACAATTTCATGAATTAGTGAAACCTGGATTTTTTGGGATTTGCATGCCGTGTGATTGACGCGAAAATGGAAAACGCCCGTAATATCGGCACGTCTGCAATGGAGGCACGTTATAACGTACGCTTTAATCGCTTCCAGTACATTATAGCGGCCAGACAGGCGATGATACGAAACCGCGTAGTGAGATTAAAAGAATTACAAAACTTTTAATAACGCGCAACCGCCATTAAAATAAATCTCGTTGAAAATCGTCGAGTACGTCTTTCTGCACAGAGATCGCACAAAATCTCCAAAGTTCATTGCTTCATAATCGTTCCGTGCGTTTGTAACACCTCCGGAATTGCTCGATATACATAAAATTACAGGCAAGATGTGTAATTAAATTAACAGAAGTGATTAATCGTCTTATGTCGGTGTAAATGTACATCTTACTTCCCTTTGCTTCTTCGAGCGCGAGCGAGCGCAAGATTGGTAACCAGTATAATTAGGACAGCGAAAAAAGACGTGGTTATTAGCACGCGCTAAGTACGAGGAGGGAAAGAGGTGAGCGCGATGGAGTAGAGGAGCGACCAGGTGTAAGGAGAGTTTCTTCGCGTTATTCAGAGTAATGAAGCAGATATGCAAAACTACTTGGACCGTCTCATTCGGTCTCGTTTCTTCATCTCTTTCTCATTCTCCACTTTTCTCTCCACCATCTTTTAGTCTCCCTAGATCGGTCTCTTCATCTTCTTCCCCTTTTTCTTCGTACCTCCGCCTCCGTCGTCGCCGTCTCGTACTTGCTTCCCTTCGTCTCTTCCTTCATCTGCAAAGAGCGCCATCCGGGCATCTCTTCTCGCTCGGCCGGAGTAGAATAAAAGAGACGTAATACCCTCGCCATTTGCATATTAAATTTGCCCCTTCATTCGTACGGCTCTATTCAAATGATTATTCTTTATCGTTCGCTTTGGTACGGTCAGCAGATAAGCTCGCGGCGGCGGAGACGGCACGAAATGCTCGCAGCATCGCCGAAACAGTTACTCTCTCTTTCTCTCTCTCTCTCTCTTTCTCTCGGCTGACGCGCTCGACGCAGTCCGCGTAATTACGGACTCGAGGAAAATAAAAAAGGCAATCGCGTGGAAAAGCAAAATTGCAGAGTCGAATGGCGCGTGGAAGTGGAATCCAAGGCTGCTACTCTCTACTCTCTGGAAATCGTTCCTCGATATCGGAAAACAGAGAGAGAGGCGCCGAGCATGAAGGTAGAACTGATCGATTATAAACCTATTATCCGCTCACGCACACAAGTATGTCCAAATAATATTTTTGCGATACAAATATATATTTTCAGGAATAAATTTCGGTTTTTGAATTGTTGAATCGTCGACAATCCATGAGTCATTCAACCTTCTGAAAAATTCTTTGTATAGAAATGTATATGAAACATACATTAATTAGGCTAATTATTTTGTGCTAATTGTTTTACTTATATTTTGTGCTAATCTTATTAATAACTTTCCAAAAATTCTTTAAATTTATTAAATTTAAAGTTAAATTTAAAATTAAGTTAAATTAAAATTAAATTTGAGAACGTCACCGTTGTTTGCAATGCCTAAAAATGATAATAATCATTTGTTGTATTATTTAATGTTTTGTAAGATATATAGATTTATTTTGGAAAAACAGCTACTGACAATTGTACTGCCGCTAGTTGCAAAATATTTAAAAAAAAAGAGCAAAAAAATAAAGATGAGTTAGAATGATGAATAAGAACGATAAAGGGGCGATAATAAATCGGTACATTTTACATTTTACACATTAAATATTTTTATTTTGTAAAATGCCTATATCTTGCGAAATGCCTCTCTCTACATTTTTACTATCGCGGATGCAATCCTAATATAATCCTGGTTGCTTTATTTAATACATACAAAGCTATCGAAGGTATAAGCTGCATGCTGTTGCATCAAAATCGCATAGATAAACCTAAACCCTTGCCTCTCGCCGACGCCGACGTGTCCGCGTCGTTTTGTTACCGAGAATCTATTTTTTAGAAAAACTAAAGAAGATAGGGTGGCGGCGTATTACGCCCGACGTATATAGTCACCATGGCGACCAAGCGAGAACCGGCGCCATAATGAAATCCTGGAAATCCCGCGGATGTGGAAAGCGAGCGAGTAGGTGGATACCTACTTTATCGGGTCCGCATGGACCCCGATTCCCTTCGAGTAGAAAGCTTTCAGAAACCCGATCGGACTGGCTCCGTCCGTCGCGAGATCCTGAGAAGAGCTTCTTTTTTTTCACTCGCATCCGACGGAGTCGGGAGGCGACGACTAGATCGCGCAGATAGATGGGGGAGGACAATGCCGCGACTCTTTATTGCCGCGCGGACAGTTTTATGAGTTCCCACTTGGGGATATTCAGTCATTATCGCGAAATTCAATTAGAGATAGTTTAAACCGTTCAAGATCGCAATTAAGTGACCGATCGAGAAGGTCGCCCGCGCTCCTCCGCCGTGTAAATCCCGTTGAGGGATTTATTAGTTTTAAAGCGTTCGTGAAGTCTCTTCGGGATATATAAAGTCCGAACGGATCGTGCGGCTCGTTCGGTCGCCTGCTAGCCCCAGTCGTCTCAACGGAGTAAATTAATAGCGTTATTTATGAAGTGGAGGACCACTGCTATACGCCCGGGTACTTTATTACCGGAAGGTTTTTGCGAATTGAAACAACTGAAGCCTCTTTGTACACGCCAACAAACGTCGCAAGAAGCATCGGTATAAATTTCTGGTCAGGCGCGCGCAACGACCACGTCCTCGTAATCCTGTTGTACAATCCTGGCAATAGCTTCTCCTTAACAGGGACAAGAAAACCTGCTGGGACGTACGGCTGGACCGTCGCAGTGCGATCTATGAAATGTAATAGCGCCGGCACCACACAAGCGGTATTAAATTTCAGGGGATTTCATTTGTCACCGGAGGTGGCGACAAAACAGGTTCATAGCGCGAGGGCGATGAACTGGGTCAGGTCACTGGGTATTTCTAGCGTTATCGACAAGGGGAAATACTTTTCAATGGGATTCCGACGGTAGCGCGTTACTTAAACGTAAATCGTACTTAATACAAGGATTTGCACCTCGGTGGGACGAAATGATTGTCCATTTGATTTTGGCACAATTCACACGATTTAAAATCAGTTGCTCACAAAAATGGTACTGCCGCGAAATAGCCCCCACGTGGAAAATTGAATTTTGTTTAACGTCCGCGGGCGTGGGATCGCACGAATTGCAATTGGAAAACTGCCAGATTGCATCTCTGCGAATGAGTCGCCCTCAGGAACCGGTACAAACGTTGTACCGCTCCGAGTGCTAGGTGTACTGTAGCCCGGCCCGCAACCTGATTGAATAAATATATTTAATCTCCACCGTAGATCGGCGAATATTTCACGGATTGAAAAGCATCGAAAACGTCCAAGCAAATCATCGGGAAATAATAACCAAAGAGTTTTAATACCAAAAACAAGAAACAACGCGCTCCAGTTTCCGGCGGGAACAATTTATATTTGTTCGTGTACCTCGCAACGAATAGGAAATAATAGAAATTCCTTTGATATTCCGATAGAGAAGAAAAGAATAATGTTGTTAATAATTTTCTAGAGAAACTGCAGTTTACTCGTTATAACGAGCTAAAAAGAGCTTACAGGCAGTTTAATAGTGTAACTTTCAATCATTTATCCACAAACATTATATACAGAGTTGTCTGAAAGGTTACGTGTGTATACTAAAGCTGTTTAGAAACAGCAAAATTTATTCGCGATATTCTGTCTCAAAGTCTAGCCTCGACCGCGTATGACGGTATAGACTCTCGCCAGGTCTCTTCTCCTCCTGATAAAATCTGGACCTGGCGAGCGCGGCCGGTTTTCCAGCGGACACATCGATCACGTGCACACCTAATAGCAGCACGTGTTGGTGATTACGCTCAGGGGACTGTCGCTAGATCGGGTCTAGGTAATTACTCGAGCACCACCAGACCATACCCCGCCACCAGTCCACCCCTCGTACCCGGCTACCCCCCTCCCCCTTCGACCTTCTGATGCGTTGCATCGAACCCTCTTCACAGATCGAGTCCTTCACGCGCGACACCGTCGATGGTACCAACACGATTGATCGGTTAACATGTCTGGTTCACCTCCAGTCTGGTCTTGATTATCTATCTCTCAACCCTGTCCGCAGCTTATCGGATCCCTCAAACTGTTCTCTCCTTCCTGCTCTGCTCCGTCCCCTGCTCGTCCTCCGCTCTATGCGCCGTATCATTCAAATTGCCGTATTAAATCCCCTCTTCCGACCACGTGCAACCTTTCTCCTCTCGCCGCGCGCCGGTATGTCATGTCGGGATAAAAGTCGCGGGTTTTACGTGCATCCACGTAATTGAACTACACCCATAACCTGCCGCCCGTAGCACGCCTCGATGATCACCCCTCTTTCGTTCCTAACAACAGCCTACGTCGATTTCTTCTCTTTGTAGTAATTTACTAAATCTCCTGGTCGGAAATGTTCGTCGTGCTTTTAATTCTATTCTTCGACTCGCGAGAAAATATAGTTTGCAATCTGTGTATTTTAACTTGCCGTAGACGAGTTTGTTGATGGCAAATTAATGATACTTTCTGGTGTTTCGTAGAATAAAATTTTCGACACGATCAAACAATGTACGACAGATATTAAACATAATAATGAGGTTGAATTATTTTTGAAATACTTTTATGTATTATAAAAAGTAAATAAACGCCTATAATTGCCATATGTTAAGGCATGTGTATGCGCACGTATATAAGTGAGTTCGATCAGTTTAATCTTTTCTTGCCGGCCGTATTTCGCAGGACCTTGGGGATGTTGAGGGACGCGGGTTTATTTCCCAAGAGAGACGCGGGCTTTTTTTCGCAGTCCGACTGCCGCTATTACCCCGACATAAGGGCGGCGACCTCTCTAGTGGCCAAAAATTTCAAGATCGCAAACTTTTATCGTAAACTTTGATGGGATTTCTATCGAGGCGACGCGAAACGTATTTCGCACAATCGTAAACCGTTTCTTGCGTAACGCCTTTTAAAACCAAACTTTTAAAAGGGGATCTTGTTGCATACTTCCACATCGAATGCATCCGCGACACTCTAGACATCTTGATATAATATTAATAGAGTAGATACGACAAAACGACAAGAAAAAATACAATTTTTAACACTATAGTTTTTTTTAATATTTTCTGGTTAAAAGATTTCTGAAAAAGATTTGCCTGACAAATAATAAGATATTACGGAATATAGATTTTATCGCAGTCGTTTCGTCATCTTTCGTATCCTTCATCGCATTTCCGATATTCAATCTCACCGCAAAGAAAAGTTTTGTCATTCGACAGGTGGAAACACTCTCAAAACCATTCTGAAGTGCGGCGGAAAATGATACGCCTTGTGACTATCGATGCCTCGTGAACGAAAGAGGGTGAACGACGTCGCGATTCTTCTCGCGTCCCCCTGTCGCGCTTCGGGTGCCAAAGAGGAGCAGCTTTGCACGCCGGCTAACAGCATAGCTGCGTGCATCAACTGCTATTGAGGCGCGAGAGAGATGTAATGCTCACCACTTAGGCGAAGTTGCCTTGTGGCCAGACAGACGGAAGGGTGTCTGGTGTGTCAAGAGCTCTTCTCTCGGGCTACATCACACCGTATGGCTGCATCCTCGTACGTTTTATTAAAAAAAGAAAAATCTCGCGTTCCTCCGCGCACTTATGCATATGCATGCGCGAATGCATTGCAGCACTCGCCGCTAGTGTACATCGGGAGATGAAGGAATCTGTTAGGAACGAAACTCGGACACTGATAGCATGTACAGATGCAAACGTAATTGTATATTAACAAACATGCAAATTTATATTACCTTTATGTACATACATTATTACCGTGTATATGTATGAATGTATGTATGTACATTTTAATTTTCACATCAAATTTAAAATATATATATCGATAGACTATCATGAATCTCTCACAAATACATACAGAATACAAGATATTTTATTGCAAAAACGGAAGCGAAACACGAAAACGAATACCTGTGGCCGTAGCGGCGCGTATTTCATAGTATATCCGCTCGTAAAACCCTCGGAAACTAATTTGAAAAGTGTTTCAGCCTTTTTCAATGTTCCAACTTTTACGCGCTTCGCTTAAATATGTAATAAAGGCACGTATGTACTTTCACTTTAGCGGCCCCCCCTCGTAAATCCATACCAATCGTTATGCACCGCCCATCGTCGAAAGTACATTATCCTTAAATAGGGGAACAGTCGACTTCGATCCACTGTACTCCTGTCTCAAGACTACGTCATTGGTAGAACGACGAGGGGTGCACACTCGAGACGTCTCATTCTGAGGTTGAAAAGCGCCGGTGGATTACTTTTACGAAATACGCGAGGATTCTGCGGACTGTGCTGATCCCTATCGAGGGACGTGAGGTTACAGTCTCTTATACCCTGCTTTCTAAAAAATAGCCAAAGGCTTTTACCAAGTTAACAAAGAAGAGAGAGAGAGAGAGAGAGAGAAAAGGATCTTCTTGATCTTCAATCTTAACGGTTCTAATCCTGAAAGCACCCGAATCATAAATTAGGCTACCTCAGAGGGTGCAAAATGTTCTATCGAATAGATTTGCAAATACATGCAGGGGTGGAAATAAATAATTCCCACGAACTTGGCGAGGTGGTAGATGGGGTGCGAAAATAGAAATTTTCAGATAAGGCATCTCGCGGCCCTTGAAAGTTCGTCAGTGTCACGCGTTTTCCAGCCGCGATATGAGGCAGAGGGGATGAGCGAGAACGAGAGAGAGAGAGAGAGATAGAGAGTGAGTGAGTGAGTGAGGACCGGCTGGAAATAGCGGTGGCAACAGGGAGAGCCTGGAATTTCGCAAAATTTAAGCCTGCCGACATCCATCACTGCGCGCGACAGTCCTCCCGTCGCTTCAACGTCAGCCGGCGTCGCTCTTTTTAGGTCTGCCAGAGCGCACGAGTCGGTACATGCATGCATACGTGAAGCCGCAATAGCTGTAACACGACGTAAAATCCGTCGCTCGTCGCACGGCCGGAAAATCGTGGCGCGAAGTGACGGCGACAATGTCGTTCGATCTTAAGCGGCAACGGGTTAGTAACGTGATACATTATTATCTTGGCGTTATTTAATTTGCATTATATCCTGTATTCAGGTTTTGTCATTATTATCTTTCGGCCTTTCCCTTCTTGGTCTTTAAAATAGATCCACTTTCATTCTTCTCGTCTTCCATTTTTCTTGTCATCTAATGACTTCGGTAGAGAAACGTTACCTTCGCTATATTTTAATGAACGGAAAGACGATACGCGAGTACATCGAATACTGCGCTACACAAAGCTTCGGGAAAGAGATACATGCCACTCGCCATAAAGCCTATTACGTTCCTTTACAAATATAGCCACTGCGGGCGGGTCGATTGCAACTGACAGTCAAATTACAAAAGCGCGTATTACATTTTACGCCGGCTTTCAACCTGGCACGCACCGTCGGATTATACCGTAAATAATGGAAAATTGCAACATTCACGGAAAAAAATGTATTTCGCTGCATGCCAGAACCACACTAAAGTTCGTCGCTAAAAATAGGATACTCGGTACACTATCTAAATGTAAATTTTTTTTTTACAAATTTCTCGTATTTAGCACACGCGTTCTAACGCATTAGTCGCTTTGATCACGACGAGATCATTTATGTTACAAAATTCATCGGAAAAATGTAAGTCCGATAATTTATTTTTTTTCCTAACGGGAGAATCCATTTCATTGCGGATTTTAAATTCCGGAAATCGTAATAAAACGAGAGCGATGCTTTGCAGCAGCGGAACGGATAACAGCTCGTACGAATAACGCGCGCGCAACGCGCGTCGTGCATCAAGCCCATTTATTCGCTCCGTTGTTTCCGAAAACCTCACCAAGTAACCAAACTTTCGACGTCAGGATCATGGCAACTAACCTCGCTAAATTCAAAATTTACTAATATATATTCCAATTCGCATTTCAATGGCCTCAATTCACTCGCCAGCTAACGCGATTACGTCTGCCACGTAAGAGAGAACAATATAATTTCACGAATATAACGTGGCAATAATGCAGGCAGTGTAATACAATAGCATATGGCAATCACTACTTAATTTAGCGTGTGTGATAATTACTACTTAATTATCGTTTAAGCACGAATTTGCGTCGACAGACGATTTTGCGATTTCGTGATTTCGCACGTCCTGATTCGCTATTCAGAACCATTATTTATTCGCACTATTTCCAGTCTGTAATACAGCCAAATTTTGCAAATAATTATCCCTGTGATTGTCCAAATGCTCGATTATCGCGCAATTCGATGTTATAACTATAACATATTAATATTGTAATATTGTAACGCTTGTTCGCCGATTTTGTAGCCATCATACTGAACAATTCATTCGACCGAAACTCTCGATGGTCGAACTACTAGATTTACCGCAATGTGAAAACGAAAGTCGCAGATACGAAAATAGCCCACTTTTATATTCCAACGCAACGTATAACGTCCACGATTTCATATCGCAAGAAGACAACGAGTCACTGGATAAAAGTTATGGAGACGGTTCTCCGAATGAAATATGCGCCTTTAAATTGGATCAGGGAAAGATTGATGAGCTCGCGTACGATTACCGTGCTGAAACGTGCGTATCTTCCAGCCGCGAAAGCTCGATACAAAAGGAATCTCGCAAGGAAACGGTCAAGAGTGATGGTACTCTCTCAAGGAACGAAGATGAATCTCGACGCAAATCGAATCGTAAGAGAAAAACACGTCGCAAGATACCCGAAGGAATTATCATAGATCTTAGCAATGATGTTTACGCTACTTCCCGCGGAGGCATAAAAATCAGCGTCGTTTCTATGCACAATTTAGTACCCGAAATGAAATTTGTCGCACCAAAGTATGGATTTTCTTTTAAGTGCAACAGACAGAGATAGACATTTAAACACTTTACAAATTCTTTGAAAATCTCATATATGTAAATCTTTTTTAGGAAACGTGCGCGATACTTGATATGGAATTCCAGTCCGAGAAACAAAATAATGAAGAAAATGCTCGACAATCCTATGTTAACGGTGCTTTGTGCCGAAAATACCAGCAAAATTAAAAAAACTCGGAGATCAAAACGGAAATGTAAGAATCATTCGAAAGAATCAATGAATATATTACATAGAAATGTCAATACGGCTGTTACCGCATCAAAAAAAATAGAAAATATATTAAACGGAGGACGAGAATTACATGTAGAAAATAACACGCAGTCGCTTTACATACCCAACGAGATTTTTAACTCAACGGAATGCTGTCACCATGATGACACGCTGGTTAATATTGATAACGCACGATACCCGATATTGAACACAGAGCAAACATGTATTGACGCGAGGAAATGTATCGCGAACTACTGCTGTTCGAGTTTTAACGACAAGCATCAAGAATATCACATTTGTGATCGGGAGGATTACAATGCAGATAGTTCCGATTTCAATGCGGAGATGCAAACTGATTGGACGGCCGAGTGCTTTCATCCTGAATATACCTGCGCGAAGGGATGCAGATGTTTCTATGATTCGAACGGATGCGATCCCGACATAAATATGCAACACGACCGTTGCCTGATGTCGCGAACGGCAAGACTGTTCGAGAATTCCGCCTTGCCGAGGAAGCATCAAAGAGAGGAAGTCGAGCTCCGAACGGATATCCCGCCTGAATTCGCAACGGAAGCCAATGAATATTCTCCAAACGGAGCGGAATGGTGCGCGGATTGCGACGGGAAGAAAAGAAGTTCGGCGAGCATGATCCGGAAACGCGTGGCTTCGCGAGCGAGCGTGCCTGCCGATCCTCGCGCTTCGCGCCCCACGGACGCGCCGAGATGCGAAATTGATCCGCGTCCTGGGAAGCGCGGGTGGCGGACAACAGCAACAACGGCGGTGGAGAGAGACGGCGATCGGCTATATAAATCAGATTTGCTGAAAGGCTCTGACACACGGGATGTTGGCGCGCGGAGAGACAACTGTATCGGGCGGCGTTGTGCAGGCCACGTAGTCGCGGAACCGTCGCGTACCTACCGGCATGCCGGGGAAAAAGGCGAATCTACCCGCGGAGTGGATTCAGAGTGGAAACGGGACTCTATTGAAACTGACGCCCAACAATTGGATTACAAATGGAAGAGAAGAATCGCGACCCTAGACGCCGGTACACGCGCGAGGATGGATTTCAAAGGAAAACGTGATTCCAGGTGAGAGTCGATTTGAATGAGATATGGCCGCACGATAAAGGAACCATCCCGCTTTTCCTCTCTTTCTCCCCTACCTTCTATATCTCTCTTTCTCTCGTCGTTACCTACCTAACGTTGACTATGTCTTACAGATATAAATCGAAAGAGGCGATTCGTGTCCAATTGCGCGAAAGCGCGGAGATAAGGAAGTGCGAGAGCCTGGAAATGGCCGGAGCAACGTTAGTCCCCACCTGATTTTGGCGTTGCACAGCATACATCTATTTCCGATAAATAGAATTCTCTACTTTTCTCTCGTCTATCTTGCTCTCATACATTTCAAAGTTCTATGTTTCATCACAACAAAATATATTTTATATATTTATACATACATTTATAAGCGAAACGATTGTTGATATTTTTTGAAAATATTTTAACAGTGTCAACAATAATAGCTTTCTATTATTATTTCTTAAAATAACATTTCAGATTAATAATCTGACTCGCTCCACGAGTCCGACTGACACAGTTAAAATATTTTCAAAACGTTATCAATTGTTTCTGTTATGTATATTTTTTTTCACTCTCTGTTGCATATCTTTCTGAAATTAATCAGTCCAAACTCGATTTTTCTTTCAATAAAATCGAACCAATATAATAAAAAATATATTAAAACTGTATAACAAAATTTCCGCGAATATTTCACAGGTCACAAATGAAGGATGACAATATAAACGTCGATGGCAAACGTCACGAGACGCACAATTACTCTTTTTGGACGAGTTTGCAGATGAGCAAAATTTGGTCGCAAATGCACGATGCGTATAAGAACGTCATAAAGCTCGCTGCTGCGAGCGTCGGCCGTGTTGTGAAGGATGCAGCTAAATCGGAATGTTCACAGAAAAATCCCGTCGAAGTGGCTGATGCGATGCTTGTGAAGAGCTCGTCCTCGTGCGCCGGCAAAATATGCGGTGAAACGTGTCGTAAAAATTTAATGCGCTCAAAGAGCGGAGAAAAAACAGAGGCGCGTCAAAAACGTACAATCGGGGACGTGGGAAAATATCGCGAGGATACCGAAGCACTGATGCGGAAAAACTCGCAGACCATTACACCTTCTCTTCGCCGCGATAGGCAGAAGCACGCGTATCAAAATGCCAAAAAGGAGGAAGACAAGGATTCCTGTCTGACTTATGACGGTACGATTAGTAGTGATCAATCCTCTATGCATCTACCTGTTGCACTGACAGAGAATCATCGAAAATTATGACTTATGTCGATGTAAATATACACATAGCGTACACATTTGGAAGAGTCAACTTAGGAAATAACTTTTTTTAAGAAATTATTATTTTTTAATAAAAAGGATAACGCAACAACGAAACATTCGGTTTTTTTTCAATCTTTCACTGCTTTTCAATTTTGTCGAGTTTTCGATTTTTTTCTGTCGTCTCTTTGTACCTGCATCTCTCCGAATACGTGGACCGTAAATACTGCGCTGTACCAAAAATGTATTTTTTATTTCAGTTAAATGAAATACAAAAATTGATAGAGAAATTCTTTAGTTTCATAAATAAATACAAATTTCTGCAGATTCGCGTTACGATAAAATGCAAATTATCAAATTCTGTTTTATTGTAATCCCATAATAATTTTCCTCTTTGAAAATTTCCAAATTTATACACATTGAAGACAAAGGATGTTTATATTCAAATTTTACATTAGCCCTTGTCCATGCGAGAATTTGCATTTAGATACGAATTCTTGTGCAATATTCAATATCATAAAATATTCTCTCGTTTCCCGCGTATATAAATTTCTTGCCTTTGATATAGAAATAATAATTGCTCTTCTAGAGTATGAACGTGACAGGTTTCGGGATATCGTAGAATTCCCACTAGGAAATGAAACGTGTAGCCACGATGAGGATGTACATTCTCAATCCCGTTTAAGTGAATCCTTCACAAATCTCGAGAACTACTTAAGATTTCGCAGCAGAGGTGGTAGCGATGATAACCGAGATTTTGCGAGGAGCACCACAGATAAGCAGAAATCTATGCAACGTGTTTACGAAGACGCAGAATCCATTAAGCGTTATCGGAATTTCATTTCCAAAGAATGTATGTGTTACGACAAGACTCAAGATGCGCGCGTAATTTGCGCTGCTCGAAGCTTGCAGCATGTGGCCTGTTACGAATTGTATATAACTACTGATCAACAAGCGACTCGCGCGGATGTACCGACTACCTCCCGAAATAATCCACTATATCGTGAGTCTCAATCGATGAACACATCCTCTCCGGAAGATAACAGACGAATGGAAACACTCGCGGTGCCTGAACAAACAAGATCACGCGAGGAAACGGAAACGTGCGAGAGTATCGAGGGTACGACCATTGCAGAAACCAAAAGGAGCTTCACATTGGTGATCATGGATATAACGGTATCCTCGACGGAGGCGGATCCCACTGTACATTCATCGCGGAACAACCTGGACAAACCGATAGAATCGACTTCTAAACGGAGGACGTCGCCTGTTTCGTCGGAAAAGTCGCAAAGGAATCGTTCCGGTTTCAGGTTGCCGTTTTGCAAGAAGACGATAAAATTCTGGAGGAGACGCTCGCCCGTCGATAGCAAAACGATCGCGCCTGTGCTTAAACGGAGCAGAGAGAGCATCGAAAGAGAGGATCTATCGAGCACGGCTGCTGCTACTTACGATAGCAAAGTGAAGATTACGCAAATAGAGCCGTCTACTGTGCAAACCGCTCGAGAAGGCAATAAGAGGGCCTACGTAAACGTACAAGTGCAAACACCTGACGCGATTGTTGCGAGGATTTTATCGGAGTTTCTTCTCAGCGGCGAGAAGAAGAGGAGGGTGTTGATGAGCATAAAGCTACAATCGGTGTCGGACTACGATAGGAGAGAAGTGGGAACGCAAACGTCTTCGAATGATCTTACTTCCATGGGAATCGCCACATTTGGTTATCCGGCTAGATGTCCTCAGAGTGCGATCACGACCGCGTCAAAAACCGTACAATGTTTCCCGTGCGACAAACCAGAGTGTTACGAAAATAGGCAGTCGGATAACTCTCTTTCGATCAGTTTAGAAGAGACATTAATCACAGAGTATCCAGAAACGTCTGAATTGAACGATTATTTAGTAGAACGAAAACCAGATATTAAAATTCCTCCATGATTTACGCACGAAAGATTTTGTTAAAAGAGCAATTTATATAAATGAATATATCTGTCATAATATAATTATTTCATGCAAATTGAAATTTGTCAGATTTTTTTATATAAATTAATCGAATCACTTCGAGGTATCGAGAAATTCAGAGAATTTCAATTAATTTAACTAAATTACAATAATCATAAATATTTACGTGTCTATTCTTGGTTATGTTATATCAAAAATGTGTTCGACATTCATCCACACTTCGCCAAAATTTACTCCGAACAGAAATTTTAATTAACAGCAATGGAAACAAATAAGTTAATTATAAACCTCTCCTGAAAATTACGAAGTTCAAACGAAGTTGCATAAAATAATTTTCTTATTCAGCATGAAGCAATATTGCAATTTAGCCTATTCAATATTAGCATATTCAATTAAACATATACAATATTAGCAATATTAATGTGGTGAAACTGTTCTACAATATTAATATTATTACGCATATCGAATAAACACATTAAGCACAGCAAGCATGGCGAATAACGGAAACAAAATCGTTGATTCTGACATAAATTGCACTAAACCCACAGATTGTTTCGTTTATTACAATAATCCAAATGCAACTAACGAGGGTTCATTAATGACAGAAAATCATAAGTTCTTCCGCAAGATATTCAAGTATTTAATGCGCCCTACTGAGCGAATAATACAGAACAAGAAAAAGATATTTAATACAAAAAAGAAAAGTGCCAATACATTGTGTAAATCTGAAGAAAACATTGCTACATGTACTTCATTATCATCGATTGTAGATAATATAATTAAATCCGACGCAAAAGCTGTTGCTGAGATCAAGCAAAGAATGATCGATGCAACCACCTCCACTGCACGATCTGATGAAGGTTTTGAGAAAGTAGAACACGAAAATCTTTCAGGTGTCGCAGGGCCCTTGGTACGCGGCGCGTCTTATCGATATGCGCAATACGCATCGAAGTACGTGAATAACGTCGTGCCGGAGCACGGCTGCGGTTCTCTGTGCATTAACATCGGGATTCAAAGCGATACCGGGGGTGGGAAATTCAGTTTGAGGACAAGCCCTGACGCTTTCGCGAAAGCATGCGAGCAGCCTCTGCGGCGGCACGCGAACTTTATTCTCGAGAAAATTGCAAAAGTCTCTGACGCTTTGAAAGAAAGAGCGCGTCTCGTTTCCGCGAAGAGGGCGGCCTCGATCCTCGCGTCCGTATCGGCGACGTCGACGGGATGTGAAATGGAAAAGGAAACATTTCCAAGCCCGAAACCATCAATATCTTCGATCATCTGCGAGGAAAAGATACCAACTGTAGCAGTTCCTACAATGACCGTAATGCAACCAGAGACGCTCACGAATACGCAAGTACTGGTGTCTTCGTCACTTGCGCCGGATTCACGAAATTGTTTGGCATGCTTGGATGAACCGTTGGATACTTCGAACATTCAAGTAATTCCATCGGTAAAACAATTACAACATACGCGTTCAATATCATGCATGTATCCGGAAAGAAATTATTTTCGAGATATTGCAGTTGCTACTGTTGTCAGAGAAAAGAAAAAAAAAGAGGAACAATTGTCGAAGAAAATTCCAACATTAGACAAATGTATTTTTGCTACTGACAAGACGAATTATACCGTTATTAATGCTGTAATTATAAATTGTATATCGATGCTAAGAAAGAAGTATTCCAAAATTTCAGATGCATTTCAACCAAGCGACGTTCAAACTGATGATTCAAAACAAAACCCTATCGCCGTAAAAGACGATATCATTGTTCCCTATTCCCAAATTTCGGTAAAGAAAGAACCGGTAAAAGAAGAACCTATACAGAAAGCTGAGGCTGTTCTTCAAGAATCTGTGTCATTCAGTGTCAGAGATAAAAAGCCAAAATATCGAGCCAAATATCGTATTGATGATACTTCATATACGACGAAAAAAGAAAAAGTATCGGATAAACGCAAGGATAATAAACGCACAATCAAGGATTCTGACAAACCTCTGCAACGCGAGTCTCTCTTTTTCTCCGAATCTAAAGTGATAAGATCCAAGTCTTTTAATTGCCTCAAAATGCCAACAATGGAAATGTATCAAGATTGCCAAAGTAAACTGCTAAGATGCCAGCAGTCAATAAGATATTGCGAAGATTTAATGTCGAGCAACGTCTGTCTCGGAAGATCCAAGTGTTGCGATATTTGGACTACTCCGTGCTTTAGCTTGCAGAATGAAGCTACACGGAATGCTACTTTAAGCCACGCTCATTGTCGCCTTCTGCAAGATTCATGCACAGCCGAATACCGAGCCAACTGTCATTCGCTGGTTGATATCCCCATCCCATCCAGATGTTACACTAATGACTACGCTAAACGTACACTAACATTTGAAAATGCATTAAGCACCAATACATATTGTAAGAATGGCGCAAAATATTGTTATCCGCGTCTAAATAATATTGACGTTCCAATGGGATATTATCATTGTAATGACAGTTGTCCAGTATGGAATAACAATCAACATTGCGGCAGGAATCGATCATGTTGCTGGACAAAGAGAAATTTATATTTCACGCATCCATGGACATCGGAGCATTTGTTGCGATATAATTAATATTGACAATGGCAACATATGATATTTAACTTCGCTGAATAATTCGGAATCAATCGTATCAGAGATATAAAATTAACGAGCCGCTTTCTGTTGCTTATGTATAATTTTTTATGAAATTAACGATACAAGGCCGGACGATGTTACGATGGGGACTGAGCAAATTAAAATGGATAAATATACGCGACGTACCACAGCCCGTGACGTGCGTCAATCCTAATTATACTACACAGTACATACTAATTTTAGTTATTAACCCGTATGTGCAAATAGCTATAAAGTTTTGCGCCCTGTCCAACGTGCATGCATATTAATAATTAAAATTAATAACGTGCTAAATATAGTTGCAATATACATGCGACAGTCGACGCATTGATGCCGGACGACAAGACAACATATTATACAATATATTAATGCGGACAGAGTGATTACGTAGTGTTTGCGTAGCAGTATTTATATTACTCATTCTGATGATTACTTTATGATTATTCTACTAATAACAAAATGATGCGCGAATCTGCATCTCGAGGAACGACAAAAATCAAAAGAACTACTTCCGCATCGCAAAAAAAAACGCTTATTACGGAAAGATTACCAGTCGCAAAAGGACCAAAACAGATTGAGCTCGTTTCGTTTTTCCATCTGCTTGCGAAGCCACTTAACTTGGGAAATATCCACGAACAAGAAGAAACCGTCGCAGACGCGAGAGATCGTTACTATTTTCGCAAGAAACGTCAAACAGTGTCGAAAAGAGTTTGCGGGCAGCTGGGGAACTTTGCATCAACGGTTCCCGGTGGGGACGTCGTCATATCCTTAAGCGGCCTTCGCGGTTGGCGATTGCGGTGGAAGGAATTTCGCAGAAGTTCGTTGCGAAGTTCCTTGGTAGCCCACCTGCCGGATGCAACGGCCGAAAATCTGGTCTGGAAGGCATATCTGTGCGGTGTATTTGCTCCGTTACCTATTTCAAGCGCGATCCGGAAGGTACTTGTTAATTTGTTTAGTTATTTTTTAAATAAAATTAATCTTATACTGAAAAAGAAAGGAAATAATAGCGAAATTTTCAATTAAGAATTTATTGTCCAAGAGAACAAAGGTAGAACAATATTTAATTCTTTATCATTCATTATTCATTTAAATAATTTATATAATTATTTATTTTTCCGACAGATTTATCAGACAATAAATTATTCGAGGCATATGAGAAGACGACTCGGGACACTCTCCCATTTTAAACGATCTTTATACTCAAAGTACGTCGAGACGAAAAGTTGATCGAACTTTATGGCAATCTACTCGGCAAACGCTCTGGGTTTAAGAAAATAAGAGAAGAATCGAAGCTACTCAAGAAACAGTGCAGCATGAATAATACAGGCAGTGTTAGAACATGCTTGCCGTTGTCATAAGCGTTTTGGTCGTATAACGGGTAGCTTTATGTAGTGGCAAGACTTAACGTCGTCCTTGTGGATGCACCAGACAGGCAGCGTCGGAAGATTTACTATTCAACTTCGACATCGTACGGCACGAAACTTTGCCTGCGAGGCGAAGGAAGTACGATATCCTTCGACAGAACGACTCACCGTGCGCCGCCTTTCACGCTAAGTACCGCATTCGAGAACGCTGATGTCGGCGACGACACTGGAGGTTGCTCCGGCGCAGAGTTGCTGCATACGGCGACGATAATGACAACGTAGAAGGCGAGGAACTGGCGGAGCTGCAACCATGTTGAATTGGGTGAAGTAACAGCGAGGAAACTTCGTAACATCAGGCTTCGCGAAGACCATGAAGGCACCCTTCCTCGATAGCGGATCCCCAGCGTGGAAGAGTCGAGGAGGGTACGAAGGGTTCCATAATGCCTCTCGACGTCTCTATCCGTCGCCTTATCACGCTAAGTTGATTAAACACAGGCGACAACACGTCGTCCCTCCCCTCGATCCGCAACCCTCCGTTGTTGTTGTTGTTACTGTTGCGCCTGTGTACCATGTCCCGCCGTCCGGCAGTTCGCAACCCGGCCATGGCATCCACCTCTGGTCTGACCCACCTCCGTGCAATCTGCCGCTGTGTAATCCGCCGGCGTGTAAACCACCCTCATGTAAACCGTCCCTGTGTAAATCACTGCCGTGTCCAGCGGCCTGTCCGCCACCGCCGTTGTACGACGACACGTCTCCGTGTTCAACGTCTTTGGACCATCCAATTCCGACCAAGAACCAGTCCCGTATTCCAGGTAACTCCGTGTTCGATGGTCTCATGCCATTCGCGAGAAACATGCGCGACTCGCAGTGAAAGACGGGTCTGCGTCAATGACGGTGAAAGGGATGCTTGTTAATTCGGCTAAAGTTAAACGCGGATTGTCGCTGCGGAGAGATCTTCCTTGCGAGTGAGTTATACAATTTAACAAACTCATCCTTATAACATACAATGCTTTATAGCTGTTTACAGCATAATTATAATATAGCTTTGTTTCGCTTTAAACATTTATATGTAACGTTATATTTGGGGATTTACTTTTCTTTTCTTTTCTTTTCTTAATTTTAATGTTTTATTATTATTAATATTTTAATGGCATTAGTTTATGCTAAATTTTATTCCTTCTGAATATTGTCTTAGATCAAAACAAATTTCTTTATTTATCTATTTATCCTTCTGTGTAATACACGAGTGCAGAAATATCACTTTACATACACTTAAATTTTGTTAATATGCTGAATGTAGATGCTCGACCTACTTTCTTTTTACGGAGGATGTCACAATCAATCGTGCGGAAAGACCGAAATATAGTTGCATAAGTTCCGGTAGCGAAATGGGCTGTTTGCCGAGAAACATCGGTTATTTAGAATGCTGCGGTGTTGAAAATCCAAGCTGCGGAGGATGTTGCTAATGATTTACCGCTTTAAAGATTCCACGCTCGTTGCATATTCATGAAATTAATAAATAATACAGAATTTCCCCGATACAATTAGTGAAGCAATCATTTCCGAAAACACTCAATTTATTTGGATAAACGGAAGGCTTAATTTTTGCTCATTTGACACAAACCGTCAATGTTTCTTTAAAGATCATGACAATTAATATAACCTAACGTAAACTGAATTAATCTGGATTAATATTGAACAGCGAGTTAAAATTATCGCGTGATATGCAAAATATTCGGGATGAGACTATTAAATTGTCTACTAGACAATCGGCATTGGCCGAAACGCGTGCTCGGCATCTCGAAACTATCCGCCTTCGAGTTTCTTAAAATCACGCATCCTGATTTATCGTATAATCAGCTGTTAAGTCGGTTGAGAAGACAAGGTGTAGACCCTGACGAGATTCTCGCGGAGCATCATCGGCAGCTTACCTGCGAGAAGGAACTTGCGCGAATTCTACGTAATCTCGACGTCAGTTATCGGATTATGAAAAGGTAATGTGTTTTACAAACGAATTACTTTGTAAGTTAACGAACCTGCCGTTACCGTGGGGCTTTTTCTTCCCGAAGTGGAAAATCCACGACGTAATTTCTCGAGGTCGATGCTCTAATTTATAACGGAAATTACAATGTACGCCAATTGTTAATTAACTAAATTCAAGGGAATAATTTATCTTTGGTCGATTGTAGAATAGACGATGCGAGTAAATGCGTAGATTGGGCCGACTTGGTGATCTCAATCGGTGAAGACGGCACCTTTCTCTCAGCCTCGAAGCTGATAACGAGCAACAAGACTCCAATATTCGGCATTAATCCGCATCCCGAAACTAGAAATACCTTCACGCTACCGATCGAGCGTAGCGCGGACATCAAGAGGATATTCGAAAAACTTCGAGCGGGCGATTACATTATCTTGATGAGAAGTCGCATACGTACAATAATGACAGGAGAAGGACTGTATCGGCAGCCCTTTCACGTGCACGAAAAAAGTCGCATACAAGGCGAGAAAAGAGTCGAGTGAGTAGATTGGCCTCTAGCTTATTTTCTACGATAATAGAAAGGATAATTTAATTAACATATTTTTTTCCGTCCTGTAAGTCAGCGCGTATTTTGCCAAGAAAAAAATGTTTCTTTTAAAAGAAATTCCACATTATAACATCATTTATCTCGCTTTTCTTGCGCAAAATTGTATTTCACGTTCTATCTGGAAAATTTCTCAGCATTCCTCTTGGAGATGCAGTCGTCATTTTCAATTGAGTCGTAGAAGCGAGTTGGAGTACGTTATAGAATAATAGTATTAATAAATCAGGCGTGCGCCAAAGCGAATAGAGCCGAATAAAGCGAGAAAGGACTTACAAGGCACGGCAAGCGTCTCCTTTATTCGCGAATGCGCCTGAGAAGGAAGTTTCTTCGGGGCGGCATTAACGTAACACAAAAAGATAAGGGCTTGAATGCTTTTTGATAGTCGGAGAATGGTTTTGCGAGCACGGCTGCGTTGCGAAATGAGAAGTAACAAGGCTGACCCGGTTACTTCCCGGACGCACGCGTTCGCCGTCGCGCGCGGGAAACCGTGTCGCGAGAAATGTGCCGTATAATTCCGTTAGCTCGCGTAGATACAGAAACATTAAAGCGCCGCTCGCGAGAATGACGTCCCGCGCTAAACTTTTATTTACCGGCTATTCCCGCGGCGCGGTCTAAAGTTGAAATAAGCAGCTGGTATCGCCGACCACCGCGCCGCGAGGACGCTACAGTGCGTCTTCATTGCCCGGCCCCGGCCCAGTCCTTTCCTCGCAACCGAAGTTTCCGAACTACAGCTTATGCGCGTTATAACTTCGGTAGTTATAACTTGTAAATTACAAGACCCCGCGTAGTTACGACTTGCGCAAGGAGGCCGTAACTTCTGAATTCGCGCAAATTTTACGGTATAATGCGACGCAATGCGGTGGAGCATTTTCAGATCGTATCTATCGATTAACGGGGGAAAAATCTCAAAAGGGATTAGTTCGACCTTTAGACTTAATTCGATGTTTCTCGACGGGAAACAATTTAACCATCGCACACTTGATATTCCATTACGTCTCTATGCAGTCTCTCTCTTTCTCTCGTAAACTCGCTCTCGTGTCCCATTAATTCCTTTCGAGTTTCGCGACGTCTCTGCAAAGACGCGCTAAACAAATGAAATCTTCGCAGCGCACTCATGAGATCCACTCAGAGGAAAATAGCGGATGCCCTGCAGCCCCGCCGGAGAATTTTACCTTGGCTGGCATTAAACGAGGTTACATCTGACGTAAAGCGTTTCTACGCCGGTCGATCGATAACACTCATCACTCGCGCTTCCAGGTGTTCATGGCCGAATTTTTAGCGTCGAGGTCGATCGTGATGACGCTTCAGGCCGACGACGAGGAGATGTTCCTGATCCGTTCCTCGGGTATCTGCGTCTGCACGGGCTCGGGCTCACGATCCTGGTTTAGGTTGATGAATTTGAAGACTGGCGATACCGTACAAACGCTCGCGACCATGGCAACCGGTAGGCACCTCGACGAAAAAGAAGTCAGCAAAGTATTGCACAAGTATCACAGAAATCTTCTATTCCCGCCAGGTAGCGAATTACAAGTATCTTTCACAAGAATCTTTAATGACATTTCTCTGAACAGTCATTGGAAATTAGTGGCGACACCAGAGGCTGGCCTAACAAAAATATTAAGCTACGATTATTAAATATTTACATTGCAGAAAGTTTAAAAATGGCGTATATGATATATGAAATGTCTCGGAGTCCACTCTGGCCACAGCTCATTTCGGACAGGCGAATGTGTTGCAAAATCAAAGTCAAGTCGATGGGCTTTAATGCCGGCCTCGTGCTAGACGGCAGCATGTCTTTACCTTTCAACGATGGCAGTACCGCATCCTTCGAGATCCGACCTGAATACTCGTTGAAAAATATTATCTTGCGATAAGTATCATGCAGTCATTGTAACTCCGTCTCCCCTTTCCGTAATAAAGCTAATTTACTCGTTAATAATTTCTATCTTTACTCTCAATAACTCAATTATACAAAGAGTTTCAACTCAATTGAGGAGAAGCAAAGGGGTAACTTCTTTCAGCACATCTGAATCTGAAATGATGTAACCCGACACGAACCCTCTCGAGCCTATAGATTTATTGTTACGTTTAATAACGATGGGTGGCTGGCACATTTTGTTTTTCGCTACTAAGCGAAGCGGATTATTCTCTTTCTCCGAGACGATCTATAAAGCGAGACCCTTCGCGATCTCTTGTTGCCCGTTCCCTTCTTTAGTGCGCGGCCGTACGAGCCTCACCTCCCGGACTTCCATTAACCCCGTAATTTCGGGTTTTCACCAAACCACAGACACTCCTCGCGCACCCCGTTGTATCTCGATGTTTCACAGAGCGAGCGCGCACACGAGCGCGCCCACCTATCTACCTATCCAGCTTCCGTCTAAGTGCACCGTTACACTCGGAGCAAAAGTTGTGGGCGCTCGAAACACGAAATACCGCACAAAGCCCTTAGGTGGCCAGGTGGACGCCGACGTTTTCGGGTGCAGCGTCGCGTAAAGTAGTGGTAAAAGAGTTGCAGGGACGTAAAAGTCGTGACCCACGTCCACTTCGTACCGGGAAACTTTAGTTTCGCTGAGACCGAGACGACCGTCTTTCGCCAATTGCGCCTCAGAAGAATTTCAACAGCAGTATTTCTCAATCGTTCGTATCACCCGTATAAATTGCAGCTTACGTTGAGAACGAAAAGGAATCGAATCCTTTTAGACTCGCTCTGTCTGTCTGGAGATAAGATCTCGACTTCTCTCACGATTATTCCTGCGTGAACGACTGTTTTTGAAATTTCGCATGCCGACAAATGCAACTCCCGAGATGCCTATTAACTCTGTATGTTTTTATATTTATTTATACATCTTATATACGCGGCATATCATTCTATTTTCTTTAGCATCGATTGTCACGAGCACACACTTTGGGGTGCGAAGGAAAAAACATGATATTAAACGGTCTGAGTGGACTTCCCAATCGGATTTCGGTGAA
Organism: Tetramorium parvispinum; assembly: GCA_011638315.1. NCBI lineage: Eukaryota > Metazoa > Arthropoda > Insecta > Hymenoptera > Formicidae > Tetramorium > Tetramorium parvispinum. Next base: position 13,077 of record VBVR01000226.1, on the reverse strand, counting down.
CGGCCGAGCCATTCTCATTAATCCTTGCGAAAGCCCCAATCTGTAAGAACAATGGTCATCCATCCCAGACAGTCTCATGGAGGACAAACAAATGTACGGGTAGCCGGGAATAACGGGCGACCCTTTGTACTTGGTAATTGAACGTCGTCGTCTTCCACCGAAGTTTTCAACGATGTCATCTCGACGAAGATTAGACGAACCGGGCAAGGGAAAAAAACCGCGGTGAATTTTATAACATTCTCTACTAATATGCCCGCGGACAGCGCACAGTTTTCAATCATGCGTCGAATTTCCGTTCTGGTGTGTGTGTGCGCTGTATCTCACGCCTCTCTTTTATTTTAAAAACAATGCTCGCTTACAGCGACAACGCGGGCAACAAATACGCGGGCTTTGATATCGTCGACACAATATCGGCTCGTTATCGATATCACGCAGCATAATTAATTAATAATTCTCTCAATATTACCGCGTAATAATGATTTAAAATGAACGCGCACAATAGAATGCTTTAACAATCAGTGATGCGTCATTACGATTATAAACATATTAATGAAGCAAAGCGTTAACGCGGGATTACCGCTCGCGGCGCGAAGGGACGCGGAATGCCCGTGCGCGCGAGCGGAGCTCATGCGCGGGCGCGATTACGCAAACGCGATACGCCGCGCGTGATATGTATGTACGCGTATTTATAAAATAAATAATACTTTCGATGCATACGTGTACGATGTATTCGCGCGTGTAGGCAAACTCGCGCCGCGTCGCGTGCTGCGTAATCGTAAAAATCAATATTATCGCCGCGGATTCGCAGGTTGCGCTTCCTCTCCGCCGCCGCCACCGCCGCCGCCGCCGCCGCCGCGCCTCGACATTGCAGCGGCCGAAATCGTGCTGCTCTTCCTCTCTCGCCGTTGCTCTTCGAGCCGTATAAATTCGTCAACCGATGACCGGCTCGCGGCCATTTTACCCTTATCCGAAGATTTAGCTTCCTTCGAACGGACTGGCGGCGGTAATAGTGGTTCGCGAGATTTATTAGCGGATTCATGGGCGGGACGTTAATTCGAGGAAGAGCTCGAAGCGCGGTCGGGGAATCGTCGGGCGAAATGGCGAACGAGAAAGAAGAATGAGAAGACGGGAAACGCGGGGGCGCGGGTAACCGGTGCAAGTGGTGGAAGCCATGAAAGGGGTGCAGCGGAAAGGAAGAGAAAGAGAGAGAGAGAGAGAGAGGACCAGGTACGCGCACAAACCGGACCGATGAGAGTCGGATTCGCGGATATGCCTTTTTGCGTGACAACGCAAACGCGCTACCTCTTTTTTTTTTCTCCTCCGGCTTTAATCCCCGCACCAGTTGTAATTTGATCCGCCTTTGTAACGACCGCGCGCTGCTGCCGTCCCGCGCACCGCGGTGCATCCGTCCGCTTCCGCTTTGCGCACGGAAAAGCGTCGCGCGCGCACGCGGGTGACCGCCGCAAAGCGTAGGCGGAATAATGACGGTTAATGAAAATATAAAAGGGCTAACGCGACATCGACGCGGCGGAGCGCGCTTCGCCCTGTCGCGCCGCGCCGCGACGCCAAGTGGCGAAAAAGCGGGGAAATAACGGCGGGCGGCGATTAATCGCCGCGTCTAATGCGCTTTGATCGATCCACTTTATCATCCCGCTCTCGTTTTCGTTCGAGATGCGTAAAAATGGCTACATCGTTGAGGTAGTCGAGGGGCCATTTGCACCGCTCGCTTTATCGATATTGGGGGTGACGATACCTTCCGTTATCGTAGCGAAAAAATAAATTGGATCATAAACGGTAAGAAATTTTTCAGGAGTCTCTCTCGCCATCTCCGACTATCCTCTCCATTTAATCCTCGATCTCTCGCCGCTGTATGCCCCCCGGCAAGTCAATCCGACGGGGCATTCCACGGCGACGTTTTTATCCCGCATCACAAACGAGTTTCATCGTCAAATTTGCTTAGCGTATCAAGGGCTGCCCGCGTGCACGCTCCGCTGCCTGCCTACATTTTAAGGCTCATACCCCGTGGAGATTTTTCAACTGTGAAAAACGACCGTAACGTGCGTTTTATAGTCACCGGGGTTACGTGCAAACGTCGAGTCCCACCGGGCTTCATAATTAGGCGATAACTTATCGGGGTGGCGTTTGCGCGCGCCTGCCGTCGCTATGGGCCGGGAGTTATCCCGGCCGTCGCGTCGCGACACCCCGCGCGCTGACGGAAGCGGAAAGGCGGACAAAAAGGCAGCAAACGCGCGCGAAAGACAGCGAGAGCGCGGTTCATTTCCTGTCTGTCGCGCCCAACAATTTGCCGAAGCGACGATTTCAAATTTCCCTTCCGGTCGTCCCTCCGTCTTTCCGTCGCGAAGAAACGGCTTGAGGGAGCTCAATTACGCAATATCGGTCCGATATTATATGAATGTTTTGTACGCGCTCTTCGACGTTCCGAAGGATAACCGTCGTATTCGATATAATATTCATTTCATCGCTCCAGAACCACGCGAGAATGTTAACATTCTTTCCTTCTCTTCCACTTCTTTTCTATGACGCGTATAATTATCGCGTCACGCTTCTGCTCCCCTCGCCGCTCCTCCGACGTCGCGAACGCTTCCAACGAGAGGCGAATTTCTGATTTTATTGGTACGCCGAGTTGTGCAGGAGCCGCGAAGCGAAAGGAACCGGAGATTGTCGCGCAAATGAATTTGAAGTATTGCCGTTCCACATCTCTCTCACCTGTCTCCGGCGGATCGGCGCTCTTTCCAACTTTCCATTATCTTACTTTTCGTTCGAGCTTTTACTTGCGCTTTACGCGCGGAACGGTTACACCAGGTACGATCCCTTTTCTCCTCCCGATTCCTTCTTTTGTCTTTTTTTTCACAATCTTCTCTTTCTCTCCTTCCCTCTCTCCCTATCTCTCTCGAGCGAGCGAACGACCGGATCGATGCATTTCGAGTTCAGCGACCGTATGAATTCACCCGATACACCGATAAATCAGAGAAAATCGAGAATCATAATAAAATTACTGATAGTAACATTATCTTCCGTTGCTGTCGAACAAGCGAGATCCTCGTCTTGCGAAACTGATTCCAGCGCAAGCAACGGAAGCAGAGCAGATCGTTCTCGTAAGATTGGAAGATACGTAGTGGTCAAAATTACATTTCAGTGCTAATTCTGGACTGCCCGTCTGCGAAATACGCTCTTGAAAATAACGAAACTAAGTTCGAGAGCGCACCGAGGTCTAATCAGAGGGTATCTTTAGCTGATTAATTTCCGGACGCTGTCGGAAAAGTCGCATTGACCGTTTCCCCCTTCACGAAACAACTCAACTCTCGTTTCTCTCGCGTATCAAGAGTCCTTCCCAAGTTTCAGGCCAAGTACAATAATATTATCACTGAGTTAAGTCATCTCGCAGTAGTAGCAAAGAATTCCCATTAAAGGATTTCAAAGGATAAGGCCGTGAGGGGGTGGAAGATTCCGCCCGGAACTCGAGTTAAATTATCGCGGAGTGTGTTTGTTCCATTTTCTGCGCCAGCACCGCTGAGCTGAAAGGAGCGCCAGCCTTTTGACCTGAATACCCGAGGAGCGCCGTTTTAGCCGCATATAATGTCGCTAAATAAGGGCATTAAACAGGTTATCCCGTCACGACGCGATTAAGCGCCGACACGGCGCGATTTATAACGATTATCGGAAACTAGAATATATGTCTCCGTCTCGCAGGAAATAACATTTTGTAGTAACCGAGAGGAAACGCGGGCCCCTGAATAAAATACAAAGCTGCATTTATAAGTTAATTTTCCTTACTCGCCGGAGACTTTTACCGTTCATTTTATTATGGCCGTTTGGCCGCAATAAAACTAATCACACTCTTTAATTATCGTAATCCCGGACATTATTCCACGCTGTTAAGCTCGGCACTAATCATCCGACGTGAAGCGATTCCGTTTATCCGCTATGAGCAGAAAACGTACGCTCTCCGCGGCGGAATGGGTCGAGCCATATAACCAGCCACTGGCAGACGATCGGGTCGATTATTTCTATGGTCATGATATATAAAGTGATATAATCATTATTTTCCACTTTTTCTTTCAAATAAAGACATGAGATTTTTAGAGAAATCATATTTTACATGTAATAATATTTTCGTTTGGCAAAAGACTCGTATTATCTGCCAATATTCTTTAACCGTCGTTCGTTGGTACGTTTACTATGGTATTCTATGGCCTTCAATTTCCTTCGTATCGAGGCCCGCGGCTATTCCGCAGTACCGTAAATCGTGAAACGCATCTAGTTGCCAGAGAAAGAGAATGAGAAAAAGAGAAAGGGAGAGAGAGAGAGAGAGAAAATTAAAGTTAAGGGCAAACAGGCTGCAAGCGGGAGAAAGCGAGGTCGGCTGGGCCCGAACCTCCCTTTTAAACCGCTCCCCGTGGTGAAATAAATTGGCGCCGGCGTGTTTACACGTTAGGGCGAAATTAAAATTCCTGAAGTGTTGCGAGGTAGCTCCCGGTAGGAAGAGGCGGAAGAGAGCAGTGCCGGCGAGCGGCTAGCCGCGGGAGGATAGGGGATGAGGACAGAGGAGGTGTATGAGCAGTAGGAGAGGACGCGGGTGCCGACGGGCGGATGCCCGAAGGAGAAATGTGTTTAATTAATGACCGGACTAATTAAAAGCCCAAAGAAAAATACACTTGCACAGAATCCAGGGTGGTGGGAATAAGGGTCGCGCGCTAAAACACCCGTTCGGTGTTAATGCACAAAAGCGTCGCGCCGGCGACGACGATGACGACGAAGGAAGGAACGGAAACGAGTCGGCTAATAAGTTCGTCCTGTTTCAATTATCTCGACATCCGGCCGACAACCGTTGGCCGCGTGTCTGTGTGATATTCTGCAAAGCGAGCGCGAAGAATCGTCGGGACACTTGCAAGATTACATTTATTATGATTTTATTAACAAATACACACACACAAATGCTGATTATGTCGAAGCGCGAATTAATTTCGCTTTCTGAAATAAAATCTGGCTAGCCGACGGGACGAAATATCGATTGCAAATTTACGACTTGGAAGCGTTAATGTAATCTCGGGAGGTTCCACTTGTATCGCATCTTACATTTCGCAAGTTCGAAAATTGCTTTGTCCCAAACTAGATTTCCTTGCCGCGCGTATCGATCGAGCCTTATCGAGCCTGATTCGCGTGCGCGCGTTCTATCACCCATCTACACCCTTAGTGTAATGATCATACTACGGTTTACCAATGAGCAAACGAACACATCCTGTTAATGTATGAATCTTGCAGGGAGCAAACGCGGGTTTCCCCAGATACAAACACATGCGTCCGCATGTGTACCCGACACCGCTGAATACATATATCCACGCGACGCATGTTATGCGCTCTAAGGTACGGCAGTTCTAATTAAATAATTAATGGCTAATGAGTTAAGTATGTCGCTTATATCGCGAAACTCGGAAGATACATGCACTTCCTTACTGGAACAATCGCACGTACCATATGCACTTCGCATGGTATTCTGAAATATTAAACTACTCGTTCATACGCCCTCTCCGCGCACGCATATACATATACGTGTGCATGCGAAATTATTATTTCCAACGACAATAAGCGGCGTAGTATTAATTATCTTCCGTGCGTACGCTGCATAATCACCATAGGAACGTGATCGTATTGAATTTGTGGGAAATATGAAGCTCAAATAGCTCCGGCTACAACCGATGCGTCATCAAACTCCGGAACTCAATTTATCGAGGAGACAGTAAGCTCGCAAAACAAAGTCCATGTGGGTACCGATACCATCAAAGATAATCTCGATACCGCTGGGAAATTCCTGCGGGAGATACGGTGCATCAGAAACGACGATAAAAAAAAAAGCGAAATCCTCGACGACACCGTGCTTTACGTTACGGATGACGCGACACCGCTGTAAATAAAATGACGCGTTACTAATTTAGATTTCTGTCAGATAAAGCCGTCCTGCAGAACGTTCGTCACGGCGCCCGTCATTCAATTGCGCTTCGATATGGCTCGAGCCGCATTTGATCGTATCGAATATTTAAAAAACTGTCCAAGAACGTGTGGAAATTTATGTGTACATCAGAGCGCAGTAAACGCTATGATTATACCAACAGGATTATTACTCATATGAAAATACAGTCGGTTTCATATTGCATCACTCCGTGCACGAAGATGGTTATCTGTATGACCGCAGAGGGAATTGAAGTGGGGGTAATTATGCAGCGACGCAGAAACGATTAGACATAATGACTTCCTTATTGATTTGTTCCTTAAACATACTTCACAACTGTGTGGTGTAGTTAAAGCGTTTTATTGTGATAAAAAGTGTCGTACACAATACATTTAAAACTTTTTATAAATCATACGTGATAGTGTCTCTCAGAGATAATACGTGTTTTTTGATATAAAAATCAGTTTTATCGCATAAATCTTTAAATCTCTATTCTTCCATTTTCATGTTTTTGCCACTCGATGCTAAAATTGTGAAGGAGATTTACAATTGTCAATCTGTAATGTTTTGTTGTTGTTATTTTGTTATTTTGGATGTCACATCGAATCGTCTGGCGTTATTGCGGGCTCGATGATGCCCGGCGATATATTTCGCGCGTCCGCACAGCTCACACGTCCTTCTCCCTCGAAACGTTTACGAATTGACGTAGGCCTCGCGAATCCAATCGCGGAAGTGACTGACGTCGGTAAATCCAACGTACGAGTTGTAATCGCAGCTGCCTCTGTCCTCTGGGCCTACGCTCACGATGCCGCGAAGATACCAAACGCCGTCCTTCTCGAAGCACAGACCGCCGCCGCTGTCTCCGTCGCAAACGCTTGAGCCTGATAATTGCGCGATTGCTTCCATTATATATACAATTACGAAATACTAAGAAGAAACGGATACGTATTCTATTTTTATATTGTATATGTTTTCTGATTCGTAGTAAAGATACAACCGAGCTGAAGCTGCTTCATCTATTATTAACCAATTAATATTATGAATCATCGCGGGGTATTCTTTATGAGCAAGCAAACAAACCCCACGTTCGTTCGCCTGCGTAAACTCACCGTTCAAGTGGCCGGCGCAGAACTTGTCGGACGTGAGGAATCCTCGAAAATCTACAGGAACCGCGGACAAACACTGATCGTACGGCACGAACGGCATGTCAATTTCCTGTAAGCTCCTGGTGGATTCGCCTTTGATGTCTTTACCCCAGCCGACCACCTGAAATCACGAAGTGAGCTCACGTGTCCGTTTTATTTTCTCTTTACATTTCATTCTACCTTCCTGGCTGAAACCAAAACGGGCAAAACGACCTGCACCGGGCGCGTTCTCCACGAAAATCAGATAAATCCCACTTGCGATCGGTTGATACAAAACTAGTTCTCCCGCGAGTACGCGCGTTGCACTCGCGGCAATTAACGTGGACACGATGTAACAATGTCCCAACGTGCATGCGGCGGAAGTTTAGTTCAAAACCATGCCGTTAATGCAGTTTACAACTAGTAGTTCGCCAAATGTACTTTCGCCCGGACATTACAAAGCGCCCTCGTAATTAATTAAATTGCGCTAAGACGGCCAATTAGTCGGTTCTCACAATTGATACTTGGCCCGTGTTACCTTGCCGGCGCGTCCCACTTGCAGCTGCTCCCTCTCGTACGTGTTGTCCCAGTCTACACAGACGGGTCTCACGAAGGTAGTCAGCTCGAAGGGCGTCTTCAACTTCAGCAAAGCTATGTCATCGGCGAAATTACCCCTCGCCCCCTGATACCTGCCGCCCGCTTGGATGCTCTCCACTGACGACTGCTGCGCGTAGTCCTCCCTGGCGTACCAATCGCGATAATGTTTGCCGGCGGCCACGATGTATTTCGACGCGTCGTACAGTTTGTTGTAAACCTCGTCGTAGAAACAGTGGGCGGCTGCGAATGGACGAGAGTAAATCTAAGAATAAAATGATTCACCCGCGCGATAATTTACCTGACACGACGAGATTGTTGCTAACTAAAGCACCGCCGCATATCTGCTGGTACTCGCTCGTACGCTGCTTGGAGTAAATGCCAACGTGCCATGGAAATATCCCTGCTTTGGCTTGGAATCCGTTTACGATTAAAGTGTTGCCGCGTGCGACGGACGTTCCGCATTCTGATTAAGCAGACCACCATTAATATTTTTGCAGTACGATGGCACGATAATTGTAGATGAGACGCAGGATCGTAAATCATTAGCCGGAAAAAAAGTCTCGAAACTGTAATCTTATGTACGCTCATATGGCAATTATTAAAGAAAAACGTCGTGCGGTCTACTAATGGACGGTAGCATGCATGGTTGACGTTCAATTCGTCGAGATTTTTCCATCTTTTTTTTATTCCTCGCGTCATGAAGCGCGCCAATGACAAGTACCTGGTAGACAGCGAAAAAGGCGACGATCCCATAAACCATCGTCGAGACACGTGATCTCCCTGTAAGCCGGATCGTTCGTTAAAGGTAATTTATAAGATGATTTACAGGCGAGTGTAGCCCGTGTACCAGGCATTATACGCTCGCTACAGGACACCGCTTCCCCCTGGTAGCTGCAAGAAATGTTTACGGTGGTGCTGTTCAACGGCGGGCAGACTTCTGGAGATAATCAACGGAGAAGGTAAACAATAAATTTTATATCATACGACGCGTCATTAAATAGAAAAATGTTGCTTCTAGCAGAGACCTTAACGTCGCCTGAAGATAAATACATTATCGAAATGGACTTACTGAGGCACGATGGCGGCTGATACCACTGGCTATCGACACAAACGGAAATGGTGTTGCCACTCAATATATAATTGCTGTTACAGGTGTAATTGAGAATACTCTTTTTGGGAACTATGTCACCAGGACGTTTAGTACAGCGTTCGCAATCCGTCAATACGTAGTGTCCACCTTCCGGTTGTTCAGGCAGAACGCAGCTATTATCCTGATTTCTGTTCCTGTAATTCCACGAATATGCAAAATCGTGCGTGTAAAGCTGAGATTTTCAAATAAAAAGAGAAAAGGACGAAGTCAAGTGTCATTATTAAAAATCAAGTATAATTAGTGTCGTATTCATTCATATTGCATTCGAATAAAAAAGGACACATAATTAAGGAACATTTAACTTACGCAGCACAAGATGCTTCGTCACTGCCGTCGCGACAATCGACCCTACTATCGCATTTGACACTTCGCGACAGACATTCGTTGCTTCCACAATGAAACTCATTGTCTCTGTATTAAAAATATTAAAAATAATTAAAATTTTCTCGTCAGTATTTCTAAACTAATGCGAAAACAAACACGAATATAAAATAAATAGCGTCTTCTCATCATACATTACATTAATACAAAATTATTTATGTTCAACTGAGAGACGATTAAGTGTACCTGCATTGTTGACTCTGTGAATCTTCATTTCGATCATTAGATACGCGATTGCTGGACCGATGAGTCGATGTGTGCGCGACATTGTATGAACTATCAGAGTCTTCTCTGTACCGATCGTCAGATACACGATCGCTGGACCGATGAGTCGATGTGGGCGCAACATTGTACGAACCATCGGAGCCTCCTCTATATCGATCGTCAGTTACACGCTCGCTGGACCGATGAGTCGTTGAGTACGCGATATTGTATGAACCATCGGAGCCTCCTCTGTATCGATCGTCAGATACGCGATCGGTGGACCGATGAGTCGTTGAGTACGCAACATTGTATGAACCATCGGAGCCTCCTCTATATCGATCATCAGCTATACGATCGCTGGACCGATGAGTCGTTGTGTACGCGACATTGTATGAACCATCGGAGCTCTCTCTCTCGTAATCGGAATGAGATCTTTGAGTGGATCTATCATTATTTGAATAGTTGTGTGGATAGTTTCCTTCGGATGAACTTTCGGTGTTCACTTTGTTCCGACTCGAAGGACGTTTACCGATTAATCCTGAAGAACTGCCACTCGTTAATTCAGGAGAACTGCGACTACTTGATGACTCTCTGCCATTGGTCTCCCATTTATTGTAACTTGGTGATCCGGAAAAATTATTGTTTTCGTTCCACTTAGACTGGCCTGATAGACTACTTACGGGTGTCTCATATCGTTCAAAAAAACCATCCGAGGAGCGCGTACGATCCTGCAGGGACGCTAAAAATGCATAATTTCTATGTAATGCTTCCACTAATTTTCGAGAAATTTTTCTCTATCATATATATATATATATATGAAAAACATTATTAAATTTCGCGTTGAAATTTAGTTTCAATTCAATTGCTAAATAAGAGACAATCGTCTAATGGAAAAAACCGGTCAGCTAATTATATTACAGATAAAAAGAGAGGTATACACACAGAGACGGAAATGAAATCTACATATCACTTTCAAGGATTCTCATATATAGAGCACGTTCTACTTCGATCTTTGAACGCTGCAAAAACCGGTCAATGTAAACTTGTGAGGGAATTTGTGACCACGCGTTAGTTTATGAATATTCAATCGTCCTCCAGCAAGCAGAAATTACGTTCGGTTTCTGTCACATTTCTATTCTAACTTCAAGTATAGAAAACTTTTTAGAAATATCGCGATGTATGTGTGTGTATGTGTTAATATCTGAAATACTCCCACACATTGCACATCATATTTACATTTATTATGAATCAGATTTTATGGGCGTGTCACTTTCATTCACGCCAGATTAATTTCACTGCCCGACGATCTGGCCGGTTAATCTCGCAATTAAATCGCATCGCTGCGCCAAGTCGCGAACTTTCGCGGCCGTTCTTCGCACGGAACTCCGTGGAACGCGCGGGAAGACGGCGTTGGAAACAACAGCAGGAGTGCGGATCAAAACATTATGTAAGTTACTCACGCGACGGTAGTAAGGCAATCAACGACAGAGCCAGCGAGAATGCAACGCGTGCGCTCGTAACTGGCATGGCTTTCGCCGCTCATAGTCGAGGAGGAACTGACCGTGAGTTCCACGTCAGGCCCAGTCGGCACTCGGAATTCCCCACGATAACGTATAGAGATCATTTCGCTAACGGCGCAAAGTGGCACTTTGCCAGGAAAAGGTCTCGAGGATGATACCGTCAGCAAAGATATTCGTAGAAACGTCTGTAAATCGATGTCAAAATAAATATTTGCAATTTGATCGAGTTATGTCGAGGAATGTCTTCGAAATAGCGAAATAATCTCCGTGATTAAATACTTTGACGCTATTTAATATTAATTAAAAATGATCAATGAGTATTGTAATTTTCTTCATATATATTTTCAACGATTTTACTTTGACGTGACTTTATTCCGGAAATTAACACCGTGTGGCCTGATCTACTTGCTCTGTTATATAGCTTCAGTGTATAGCTTCAATGCATCTCGTTATCACCGAAAGTTGGCAACTTTCGCGCATCGTATTACCCGCGATAAGAGCAAGAGTCGATAAATTCAAGCAACTCGGCTGAAGCAATAATCACGAAAATGAACGTTTTACTCCAGAAACATGGAGCTAAACACATATATAAGGTCCCGGAAGGATTACGCGAACTATGCACCGACATCGCACGCGAGGTTCGCTCTACGAAATCGTTATTTGACTTACCGCCGTCACGTCAAAGGACGATTAAATTATTATCTGATCCGTAAAGGTTCTCCGGTCGCAGCCGAGGAATATTTATTGCTTCGTTGCTGATTATATTGAAGCGCTTTTGATCACACGGGAAAATGCGAAAGGTACCGGCGTCGTCTATATAACAATTTCCACAACGTCGGATGTCTTGGTATTATTCATTCGCAAACAGACGCTAATTGGAACGTTAAGCTAATTAATTACTGATGTTTACATGCGCGCACACGTAACCGTAACGCCGATTTGTCCCACGAATCATTATGTAAATTCAAAGGTTGTAGAGAATGACCGCGTGTACATCATCCGCGCGCGGTAAAATGCTCGCGGCAATAGTAAATCATACATCACGCATCCTACAGCTGTACAATTGTGCAATTCCAGTCGCGATGAAAGTTGTAAACAATATTTTGTTGGGGAGCCAGGCCATCATGGGCATTCTTCACCGGAACGGCTTGAGTTTGGAGCAGATCGCCTGCGCCGCGCCCAGGATTCAGGTACAGGATTTACTGTCGCGTGCCGGATAAGGATCCAGCATGTTAAATAATATTTCAGGAATTCTTTCCTGCCTTTTTGCATTCAGACGGCGTTCCGCGCGTACTTGGACGCGGTAGACACGCGAGCGGCCCAGGTGTGCGACGGTAATTACATGGTGAATTATGTAGAAAAACAATTTTGCGGCGTGGTAGAACCGCCGCGCCCGGCATTTCTATAAAGCGCAACGGACAAAAAGTATGCGAGAGTAATTCCTCCCCTTTCGACCGCAGACGCGACTTGCGACGAGAGGTCCAAGGTATCTCTGCAAAGTATTCTGCAAGCGACGGGGGTGCCGTTGGAACAGGCGGAGAAGCACGCCACGATAATACAAGTATGCGCTAATTACCATGCGAGACCTAACGAGATCCTCTATCGCGGATCCTTATCGTGGCTCGCGGCTCTGTTTGTGTCATTTTCGGTGTCATTATTAATCAGGCCGCTTTCCGCGGGCATTACGAGAGGATGCTGTTAAACGAGTCCCAGGGCATGATTCAGTGGCAACGACCGGCAACAAGGACCCTCGAAATCCTGAGGAAAGCAGGAGCTTCGCAAGCGGAGGCGTCGAAAGCCGCCATAATAATACAGGCTACTTACCGCGGGTACTATACGAGGAGAAATCTAAAAATGAAAATGAGTAAGATCGCTCATTGTCAGATGCGTCTCGGCGTATTGGAACAGTATTTAAAATCGTGTTTATAATTTCTCGCAGAGGCCATGGAATTGCAAGAGGAAGAAAAAGAAAGCAAAGTAGACATAATAGAACCCAGAGAGGCCGTTCAAGCAGTAGCCTGGATGGATATGATGTACGAGGAATCAGGACTGACACCCGAGAGAGCAAGCGAAGCTGCAACCATTATACAAGTAAGTAAATCAAATAATTAAAGTTTTGTCTTACATATTGTA